>JAECUM010053965.1:0-13100 GCA_016617855.1 Megalonaias nervosa
GGATTAGTTGACAGTTGTGGTGGATGTAGAGAAAAATAAAGTATCTCATCATTAGATCAGAACGTTAATAATCGAACATTTGTGAGATCAATATTTGCTCAAGCATTGACATTTATATATAGATTTACTTACTAGTGTGCCTTGTGTGTGTGTTTCGTTGATATCAGGATGTACGCTGAAACAGGATTGATGGAGAGATTAATGTCCAGGATCCTGTAGCTTCCTTCGATAATCGATTTAGATTCCCATTGCTTGATTAATGTCTAGGATCCTGTAGCTTCCTTCGATAATAGATTTAGATTCCCATTGCTTGATTAATGCCCAGGATCCTGTAGCTTCCTTCGATAATCAATTTAGATTCCCATTGCTTGTTGTTGACTCAAGCCTTACGAACAATGAATCTAACTTTTAAGGATTATTAGGATCATCCGAACGTTTGAGTTTCAAACTTTTAAACCTGTTACACCCACGTAGATAAGTGTAGCAAGTACAAATAACAAGATATTTGGAAAAAAGTACCGACCAGTTAAGATGCACATAACTGCATTTCACTTGATTTAATTTTTTTCCAGATCAAAACCGCAACAACAAATTTCTCCTCCCTTGTTTACTTGCATAAAATACTAGCTGTTTGCATTCATTCCATTGCCAGACATTTTGAAATTATCAATCTGATTTAACATTTCGAACGCACCCCTCCAAAATGATCTATGCAAAATGGGTAACGGTTGTCCTTTTTGTCAGCAATTATCTATTATTTTCTCGTATTTGTCGATGATTCTGTCTTTGAAGGTGCGAGTTAGTTCGAGGAAGTAGTATGAATAACCAAACCGTGTACGAGACTCCAATGTTAAAAGTTCTCAACATTTGCCTCACATTGAAACGTGCGTCATTTTTCGTTCGGTACTTTTGACAATATCAACATATGTCCACAATAGACATAGCAACGGAAAAGAAATGATAATGTCAACATTTTATTTATATTGAAAGAAATCATGTTTCCTCACAAGGAAGTGGAAGAACTTATTAAATAAAATAATCTTTCTCACACAAATATAAAATATGTATTAACAATTTATTGACCGATGGATTTTATTAATATCCACAGTTTGATGAATTTTAGGTGCCCAAAATCTCACCGTAGAGGAGACAATAGTAAAGTATATTGTGAAATTATTAGATTGGAAAGGGACATCGGAGACATTGAATGAATGGATACATGAGTGGATGAATTGTTTGTGTGGTCTGAACACCAATTTGGAAAAAGTCTTTTGCGAAATGGTGCAAAGGTATACCATTGTGTCCATAAACAGCTGTTAGATTTCATAGTGCGGTCTGGGTCTCTAATCCGTTCACTGTTCGCTTAATAAATTCGGATACTGCAAATCAGTTTTTTACCTAGTTCATCAAAGAGAATGACAAAACAGATGCACTAGGTCTCGTTCACTTGTCCACCGTGATGAAACCTCAGATTATAAATACTGTACGTAGCTTTAAATATAACCAGCAAAAGGATTGTGCTAACTGGCTCTTGCAGCTGCCGACTGATGTTTTATGTTCCATTAGGGCATTGACTGCAGACACTCAGAGGACAAATTATACTCCAAAACACTCCAATGCTAAATTATATTCCAAACACTCCGATGCTAAATTATACTCCAAACACTCCGAGGCTAAAGTGTACTCCAAACTCTCCGAGGCTAAATTATACTCCAATCACTCCGAGGCTAAATCATACTCCAAACACTCCGAGGCTAAATTATACTCCAAACACTCCAAGGCTAAATTATACTCCAAACACTCCGAGGCTAAAGTGTACTCCAAACACTCCGAGGCTAAATTATACTCCAAACACTCCGAGACTAAAGTGTACTCCAAACTCTCCGAGGCTAAATTATACTCCAATCACTCCGAGGCTAAATTATACTCCAAACACTCCGAGGCTAAATTATACTCCAAACACTCCGAGACTAAAGTGTATTCCAAACTCTCCGAGGCTAAATTATACTCCAATCACTCCGAGGCTAAATTATACTCCAAACACTCCGAGGCTAAATTATACTCCAAACACTCCGAGGCTAAAGTGTATTCCAAACATTCAGAGGCTAAATTATACTCCAATCACTCCGAGGCTAAATTATACTCCAAACACAACGATGCAAAATTATACTCCAAACAATCCGAGGCTAAATTATACTCTCCGTGTATGAACTATACTCAAATCACTCCGAATATCCATTATAGACAGTGTCAATAAAAAGCATGAAGAATGTGTAGAAACGGATTGTAGGAACTGTCAACCTACAAGTGAGCAGTGGACACAATGTATGCCCGTATTTAATAGCATAGGATGATAATGAGATTGATGGTAAGCATGTGCTTGCATACGCTTTGTTTGTAACACCTACGTCATTGTTATGATGACATGCTACTTTTGAGAAATACATGTATTTCAATATAGGATCGTTTGGCTAGGTAATCACAGAAAACACAACTTATTAACTTAAATTATTAAAACCTGCATCCGCTTTTTTTGTTAAAAAGATCCGAGCATAAAAATTGTAAAGCCTGAAACTATTATCCTTACTCAGACACATTAATTAGCTCAAAGTTTAATGTGTGAGTGTATGTGTGTGTCTGTGTGTCTTTGAGAGAGAGGGAGAGAAGGAAGGACGAAACTATAAGACTGTTTCCAAACGTTAAACTATTTTTGCAACCAAGAATTAAGCGATACATTCGCCTTTCTCCATGACATGCTGTAAAATATCAGTTACCTCTGTCGTGCGCTTGTATTGAAAAATCATGTAGAGTCTGTTAACAGATCTGATTGATTAATCAACATCTCTGCATGTCATCAAAGGAGTGAATGCAAACGCAGAGTGCTTTGCAGTCTAGTTGGAAAACAGTAACCGCTATCAGAGAAAGAATACATTTATTATCGAAAGAATAAGAATAATATCACCAGCGAGAGCGATATGGTTGCAGAACATGGTCAACACGACTAATCACCCGACTTACAGCAGGTGCGCTAGGGTGGCAATGTTATCAAAGGAAGGTGTTATGTTTGCTCAGCTAGGACATACATGCATACATAAGCAATCACTCACTTACCTTCCTCATTAAATATACAAAGAAAAAAAAACTACTTATTTTCCAGTGATAGTACAAAAAAAATACATTGAAAAATATGTTATATTTTGCAATGTTCATTATTCAAAATATCCTGATGTCATCCAACGAAACAAGTGTGCAAATAAAAAGGAGAAATATATTAATTTGCTTTATTGTTGGTAATAAAATTTAATCGCAAAAGAATATAATTTGATATTTTGTAAACATTCATCTTACTAGTATTTTCATTTACACATTCCTTATTTACTTTATTACCAATATCATGACGTCTAGAATTATGTAATAGCTCGCATTGTTTGCAATGCAGTGTTCAATACAAATGGAAACAGGTATGATCTTTAATAACACTTTTATAAATCGTTTCGACAAATAAGTTTGTTCGAGCATCAGAACAGTCTGTATAAAGTTAGGATGAAAACTTGTATCTTTCAGCTAAATTCATCACTACGTTAATCAACAGTTTAGTTAGATGATTAACTGGGCTGTTTTGTGAGTGTATACAAAATGGAAAGAAATATAGATTCAAAATTTCATTAATATGTTTACATGCCTGGTCATAACATAGCTCTGTACGTTTAGAGCTCAATCTCACCTCCAAAAGTAACTTACCTTTCAATGGTTCTTCATCAAAGGACGGAAAGGTATAAGAACTGGAGAAGATTACAAAGAAAAAGAATTACGGAGAAGACGAAAATAGGTGGGATGATGTAGATGTAAAAGCTTAACGGATTACACAATGTAGACGAAGTTTTAGCAACAAAAACGTAAAACTTTTTACGAACTACACAATGTAGACGAGTTTCTAGAAGCAAACTTTACAAATATTTACGAATTACACAAAGTAGACCAATTTCTAGAAGTATAAACGTACACATTTTATGGATTACACAATGTAGACAAAATTCTAGAAACAAAAAATTCCGAGTTTTACAAATCATCATAATGTTGCCTTATGGCTGCTAAGGCGAACACCCCCCATATGTCAAATTGATGTCTAAATACAATATTTTTGTTAAGACTCACAAGTCATCCCAATTTCTTCCCCCTGCGGGTCCGGGGTTGTAGAATTGGCCCGACGTGTCCTCACTGCGTGTCGTAAGAGGCGACTAAGTAGAGGCAACCTGTTTGTCGTGGGTTGCATCCCGTGTCGGGGGAGGAAAAGATCCTGTTAGTTGAGCAGAGGCCTTCCGATGCAATACACTGCTTTGGCCTCTACTTCTTCTAGACGGGTGGTCAGGATGGGCCCGGTCTCGACAAATCGGCTGGTCACGCCGAGTCCTAGGAAGTTATTATTTACTCGCCCACTTTCTTTACCTTTCTCCTTGTATCTCTCTTGACATCACCGTTGCCTCTACAGTCTATCCCTTTAGCTTTTCCTTTCCCAAGTCTTGGAAGACTTCCTAGAAGGCGGTGGCTTTAACGGGTCAATCCGGAGGTAATTTTACTGACTGAGTATAACATCTGTGTATCCCTGGCACTTGAAAAGTGTCCCCTTGTTGGGCTCCATGGTGGGCGGGGAGCACGGGTGCTGAATTTTAAACAAACCAACATGGATAATTCCAAAAGAGTCAAAACAAACGAACGAAAACTGTATCTGACTCGGATGGCGAACCATGTAGTATGGAGTCATTTCCACGCATCATGGTTATACAATCTAAAGATGCCTCCAAACCGCTTGCTGCAATCTCTCCGTTTGTGATTGAAAAGACAATTACGGGATCGATCAGCACACCAAAAAGTGTTAAAAAGTTGAAATCGGACTGCCTTCTTTGAGCGTGAGCGACGAGGTCAAACAGAAAATCTCAAGAGAATGAAAACTTTCTTCGATATTCCAGTGACCTCATTCGCTCACACAACACTCAATACGTCCAAAGGCATGGATTCACTGTCGTGACTTGGCTGGAGTCAGCGACACAGATATCATTAAAGGGATGAAAAACGGTGTCACTTCAGTCCGTAGAATACGTATTAAACGAAACAACAATCTGCAGGACCCCAACACCATTGTACTCATCTTCAACAAACCAGCAGTACCCAGAGTGGTCAAAGGTGGCTTTTTGCAAGTGAAGGTTGAGATATACATACCGAACCCCCTTCGATGCTATGTCAGAAATATGGCCATCACGACGACCGATGCTCAAAAAGCCAAATATGTGGCCAATGCGGAGACCATTCTCATCAGGAATCTGAGTGTAGAGCAACTTCACATTTTGTCAACTGTGGAAAGGAGCACCACGCCAATTCCAAGGATTGTGATACCTGGAAACAGGAGAAGGAAATACAGAGGGTAAAGTACACATCTAACATTCCGTACCCAGAGGCCAGAAATACTTGTACAGGCAAAAAACATCCCTTCCTGGCCCATCCTTCTCCACTGTAGTGAAAAACAATCCCAAAATAACGAGGACGCTCAAACTCAGACAGATCCATCCAATTCAACATCAAGCTCTAACACCCCCCATTACCAAGCACAGAAAAACACGGCATCTTCTCAAACAACTTTCAATAATACCCCATCACCGAAATCACCAAAGAGTAAAAACAAATCTCAAGGAACTAGGCAGCAAAAGGGGTCAGATGACCCCATCAAACTCTATAATAGGTTTGGAGACATTGATAGCCTGGATGGAGAAGAAACTGCTCCATGTGCTGAAGGTGGCTCCAGACCTACCAACAAAAAATTCACCCCCGTACTTCATCCAGAGAAATTGCCCCCGCGAAAGGTCTAACCTTGCTCCACTATCTCCACTTTAAACTTATATAGAAGAACAACATCATACAATGGAACTGTCGAGAACTTAAAGCCAACTACAATGATATTCTTCTGCTTTTAAACGAACATGATCCTGCAGTACTATGCCTTTATGAAACATTATTGAAAAATACGAATAACATCACACTTAAAAACTACTCCCTGTTTAACACCTTCTTTCAAAATGTTGACAGGGCCTCAGGAGGAGTTTCTGTTGTTGTGAACAATAGAGTCCCTCATAGCGGCACCGCTTTAAACACAAATTTGCAAGCCATTGCTGTAAGTGTCACTCTACATCGAGTGATTACCTTTTGTTCTATTTACATACCACTAAACACCAACCTAGTACCAAACGAATTAGACAATCTTGTTCAACAAATTCCCGCGCCATTTGTTTTACTCGGGGATTTTATTGCCCATAACATTTTATGGGCATCAAATCACATAAGTGACAGAGGCCACAAAGTAGAAGACTTCACTTCTAGACACGATTTGTGTTTATATAACACCAAACCCCCGATGTACTTACAGGCAGGAACGGGTACATACACGTGTATCGATTTGACAATTTGTTCTCCTTCGCTACTTTTAAATTATAATTGGAAGGTCGCTGATGACCTTCACAGCAGTGACCACTTTCCAATCTTCCTTCAGAACACTAACGTTACAATCGATAAAGCAATGGAATTTAAAGAAGGCCGACTGGGCCAAATTTGAAACACTTTGTACAGCTAGGTTTAACAGGGATACCGTTTTAAACGACAATGACCATATTCAGTATTTTACTTCTGTCTTAATCGAGATTGCAGAAGAATCCATTCCCAAGTCCTCACGGAACTGTAAAAGAACCCCAAAACCGTGGTTCACCAAAGAATGTAAAGAGGCCATTAGACAACGCCGAGAAGCACTGAAAAAATTTAATAATCGTTCAACGCCCGAAAATTTAACTAAGTACCGTATTGTTCGGGCCAAAGACCGCAGCACGATTAAAGAAAGTAAAAGAGCATCATGGAAAAAATATGTTTCAACTTTAAATTCTCGTTCCTCTATAAAGAAAGTTTGGGACACGATCCGCAAAATAAATGGAAAGGGAAAATACAATTATTTCCGACATCTGAAACTAACTAACAACAATTACAATTCCAAACATGTCATAGTTAATATACTTGCTGATAGTTTCTCTAAAAATTCCTCATCGTCTAATTATTCAGAAGCCTTCCGAAGAATAAAATCTCAAAAAGAAAAGACACGGTTGAAATTCACATCGAATAACTCAGAAAGTTATAATCAACCGTTTTCATTGTTGGAGCTTATGAAATCTTTGGATAAGGGCCATGATACATTCGCTGGGCCTGACGAAATACATTACCAGTTTTTAAAACACCTACCAGAACCATCATTAACAGTTCTTATGTAAGTCTTCAATGATTTATGGATTACTGGTAATGTACCAAAAGTTTGGAAAGAAGCAACAACTATCGACCCAATGCACTGACGAGCTGTGTGTGCAAAACAATGGAACGAATGATCAATTCTCGGCTTGTATGGTACTTTGAAACTAACAATTTAATATATCCTTACCAAAGTGGCTTTCGTTATGGCCGTAGCACCAATGATCATCTGGTTAGACTGGAAACATTTATTCGCGACGCATTTATCACGAAGGAACATTTAGTAGCGGTTTTCTTCGCTTTAGAAAAGGCATATGACACTACATATAAGTACCGGATACTAAATGACCTGCATCATTTGGGTCTAAAGGGCTGTCTCCCCTCTTTCATATCAAACTTTCTCTCAGATAGAGAATTCAAGGTACGAATGGGCTCCACCCTCTCAGATATGCACGAGCAAGAGATGGGTGTTCCCCAGGGCAGTACTTTATCTGTGAAGCTTTTCAATTGCATCACGAAGTGTTTGGCTTCTGGTGTGGATTGCTCCTTATACTTCGATGATTTTCTAATATATTATCGATCAAAGCACATACATACAATTGAAAGACAACTACAGCAAAATATAAACAAGATTCAAAATTGGGCCAGTACTAACGGTTTCAAATTCTCGAAATCAAAAACGGTAGTTACGAAGACATCATGATGATCCTGAACTCACGTTGGACGGAACACCTATTCCAGTTGTTGAGGAAACAAAGTTTTTAAGTATTATCTTCGACAGAAAACTGACTTTTATTCCACATCTAAAGAAATTTAAGCTAAATGCTTGGAATCTCTAGATCTACTTAAAGTAGTAGCGCACACTGACTGGGGTGCTGATAGAAAAGTTATCCTCAATTTATATAGAACGTATATTCGCTCCAAACTGGACTATGGTTGCGTTGTTTATGGTTTAGCTAGGAAGTCATATCTGAAGATGCTTGACCCAATTCATCATCAAGGAATAAGACTCGCTCTAGGAGCAATTAAGACACCCCATGTGAAAGCCTTCTCGCTGAAGCGAACGAACCACCTTTATCACATCGTAGAGAAATGCTTTCCGTACAGTATGCTCTCAAATTAAGATCAAACCCTCTGAACCCTGCTTTTTCGGCTGTTTTTTCAACCCAAATACAAAACCTTATACGAAAATAAACCAAATGCCATACCTTCCTTTGGCATTAGAATATCATCCAGTCTTGACAGTACCAAAATTGATCTTTCTAAAATTCAGAAAACGTTCGTCTACGAAACACCTCCCTGGCTACTTAAACAACCAACAGTACTTTTTACGCTAAACTATGGAAAAAATCTGAGACAAACGCTTCTATCTTCCACAACTCTTATCATCAATTCCTCATTGAATTTATAAACTACACAAGAATTTATACTAACGGATCAAAGGATGAGGTAAAGGCTGCTGCAGCCTTCGTTAGTGGTAAACACTCAACAAAAGTTCGCTTACTAAATGGTACATCAATTTTTTCTGCCGAAATCACAGCAATAGACATTGCTCTGCAATATATGGAAAACAAACGTATTTTAAACAGCATCATCTTCTCCGACTCACTATCAGCACTTCAGTCACTACACAATAGGAAACTGGAGAACTCATTATTAACCAATATTCTCGTTAAAAATACTGAGCTCAGTACCTCCCACAATATAGTATACTGTTGGTTACCTAGCCATATTGGTATTAAAAGTAATGGAAAAGCAGATCGCACTGTTAAAATGGCCCTATCCCTCGACCCATCTGATTTTAAAATACCGTATACTGATTTTAAACCAAGTATCAAAGAGTCTTTACATCAGAAGTGGCAGGCATCGTGGATTGATGCAGTGAATAATAAACTTCACGCCATCAAGCCAACCCTTGGAGAATGGACTCCTTCCTACAGAACCATCCGTAGCGAGGAGGTAGTCATTGCAAGAATTAGAACTGGTCATATTTATATAACCCACTCCCACATGCAAAAAGGCAAAGACTGACCAGAGTGCGTTTCTTGCAATGAACCATTCACTGTTAAGCACTTTAAGATAGAGTGTTTCGACCTCCAACCTAGGCGCGATCAGTATTACAATGTTCATGACATGAAGGAACTTTTTGATACAATAAACGTACCTTTTATTATAGAATTCCTGAAAGAAGTAAACATTTAGTCTACGCTATAACTTTTATGCCATCACCTTGAGCATTTTTATGTAAGGTATATACCGTCCCTTATTTTCAAAAACTTTTCATCTGTCTTTATTAACATACACCATTTATATTCCCTGTTGATCGGGAAGCTTTATATATTACCCTTACCATCTTATCGTTTTACTTTCAACTACTTGGTTTTGATATCACTGGTGGATATGAAACCTTTAATCATTTTAAAATGATCATACATATAGCCTTTTTCATGGCGCTAAATAGCTTAACAGTGTTGGTGCGCCGTATAAATACAATCAGTCAGTCCGTCAATCATCCCAGTTTCTAAGCATATTTCATACAGTCTTGGCAACAGTCAACAAGGCATATATCAAGTTTGAGAATTCGTCATTATTCGCTTAGGAAATGTAATACTTGTAGACACATGTTTTTGGTCCATCCATACAGGTGGTTAGGACATTACTGAAATTACGCGTAGTAACACATCCACAATTACAATATGATTGATTCGTGTCAAATTCATAGTCTCATGGAAAACCACCAAATAGCGATAGTACAAATAACCCGTTGCCTCATCCTATTAGACGATGGTTTATTATGGCAGTAGCACAAAAATTGATTCACTTTGTTAAGAATCTCGAGCAACTTCAAATTTCTGCAATACAGAATAACCGCTATTTCTTTTTTGTCTTACCAGTTTACTCTATTTCATCTTTATCACCGAGCTCATTGACTTTCGCATTTTAGCAATAACCCATACTTCCAAATAGTTATTTTTGTTATCGATCTGGCCAGAATTTATAGACTAAGTGCGCTGTGGACAAATGGTAAATGGGACATTTACTTCATTTGCAGATTCTGTCTAAAACATGCTTATAAAAAAAAATTCAAAAATTGCGATTCTTTAGGTCAATACCCAATATACTAGTTTACGTATCTTTCCGAATGTCTATCATTATGTATGTATGCATAGACGAACATAAGGAGGGATTGTTTATTTCTGTCTGTTTTAGAATATATTTTGCTCAGGTACATTTATTAGCATACACAAGAAAACGGATATAACTAGTCTTACACGGGATTTAATTGTATACAAGGATCACGATTCTAACCAGTCTAAAACGGATTTTATTTGTATACAAGGATCATGGCTCTAAACAGTCTAAAATGGATTTTAATTGTATACCAGGATTACGGCTCTAACCAGTCTAAAACGGGTTTTAATTGTATACAAGGATCACGGCTCTAACAAGTCTTAGACGGGTTTTAATTGTATACACGGATCACGGCTCTAACCAGTTTTAAACAGGATTTAATTGTATACAAGGATAACGGCTATAACTAGTCTTAAACGGGATTTAATTGTATACAAGGATCACGGCTCTAACCAGTCTTAAACGGGTTTTAATTGTATACAAGGATCACGGCTCTAACCATTCTTAAACGGGACTTAATTGTATACAAGGATCACAGCTCTAACCAGTCTTAAACGGGATTTAATTGTATACAAGGATCATTTATATATCTAGTCTTAAACGGGATTTAATTGTATACAAGAATCACAGCCCTGACAAGTCTTAGACGGGATTTAATTGCATACAAGGATAACGGCTATAACTAGTCTTCGAAGTGTTTTAAATGTATACAAGGATCACAGCTCTGACTGGTGTTAAACAGGATTTAATTGCATACAAGGATCTTAACTCTGACAAGTCTTAGACAGGATTTAATTGTGTAGAAGGATAAAGGCTGTGACTAGTCTTAGGCAGGATTTATTTTATACGAGGATCACGGCTATAACAAGTCTGAAATGGGATTTAATTGCCTACAAGGATCATAGATCCAACTAGTCTTAAACGGGAAGTTAACGATTATTCTGTTTCTTTTGAGCAACATTATTTCAAAGGTGGCTTTTGACTTCATTTGAAAGTACCGAACTTTTCTATGGCAAATACATCAATTGTGCTACATTTATTTCTAGCGAATTTAGTGTTGGAAAGGTCTACAACTTTGTTGAAGATCCAATGGTGATGTAAATATTTTATTTTCTCCCCTGCGTTTCGTGAAATAATTAAATATAAAGGAATACAATATTTGTCCATGTTCAGTGAAATAATTTGCTGCATGTTTGCAATCTATCGATTTCACAATGATTTGAAACCTTAATACACTTTAACAGCGGTTGTTTAGTCATTGAGAAGTATAACACAGAAAGTTACCATCGCATGTAGGACTCAGTATACACCGTTATGTTACCTGCAGTGAGTGTTGAATCAAGAAAACGACGAAGATCATTACAGTTTCAAGAGCCTCAACTGTTACTGCTGGATCTGGTGCTTCCTAACAGTGTTTACCATTTTGTTAGACATATCGCCTGCCAAACAATCTGAGTCTGCCTTTAGATGATGATAAAGTGGCGAAAGAAAATGCATACATGAGCATGAATGAAATCTTATGTAGATACTTGACCTACCGTTTGTATTATGAATAAGGGTTTCTTCTTTGTTCATTGAAGAATGTATACAATTTCAATCTATTTTCATTCTGTGATATTGTTCACACATTTAATACAAATATTTGACAGCCATGGGCGTCCGCAACATCCGTCAAGGGGGGGGGGGCGTCACGTGACCCCTCCCCCTTGGAAATCATACTGCAAATATATATATAAATTCCGACAAGTTTAATCATGCAAATGAAGCTGAATATATGTCACAAGATTCTGTTCAAAACGCTTAGTAAATATTAGCTTTCGTTTCTGACTGCTTGCTATACTAACTCTCCGGCCGTGACTGACTGCCCCTGCAAAAATCCTGACCCCCCCCCCCGGCAAAAAATCCTGCGGGCACCGATGGACACAGCTATAATGTAATAGACCCTATTTAAAATAAAAATTTAGTCTTTTATAGCTTAGGGTGCTTTACCTTTACAAGTTCCAAGTTATGACAATTGTAGGGACCTTTGAGCTACAGTCAAATGCTTGGACATTTTCTACAGAGTTACTAGATCCTGGAGATCTTGCATCAGGGGCTTTATCATAGTAGTCAAAATCCTTTAAAGTCTCTGGTCAAGTGGATACTCATTCTCACGTTAGAACATTACAAAAGATATATCACTTTAAAGATAACAGTTTCAGCAATCAGGGAATGGTGGTTATGAAGAATACAAATCATATGGCGAATAACAGTCCTTTCAAGTGCACTGGATCAAGCAAGGGATCATGTATGTCAGGGATTGATTAAGATAAATGCAATAAACTGACAACAAACAGTACAAAACTAGTATCTAACTAGCCTGAGCGCTTTCGACTCTTAATGAGTCTTTTTCAAAGGCATATACAAAACATAGACAAGACAAACAAATAAAACAGAAAAACCGTAGTGTTTGCAAAACTTTACATGGCTGTTTCTAAATGAATTAAACCTCCAAACGTATTATGTTTCAACTAGTTTATATCAACTTGTTGCGGATACTGGAAATTATTTGTATACAATACTCATTAAGAGTCGAAAGTGCTCAGGCAAGTTAGATACTAGTTTTGCACAGTTCGTTGTCAGTTTATTGTATATATATATATATATATATATATATATATATATATATATATATATATATATATATATATATA
>JAECUM010053969.1:0-12083 GCA_016617855.1 Megalonaias nervosa
TATATATATATATATATATATATATATCTACACATGGAAGTTCAAGATTGCTCTCCTTTGCTGATTGCAGGATCGAATTTAGGCCTTAACTGAATCTTGAAGACGCATTCTGAATGGTGGCACCTCCCAATCAGTTTTGATCCGCCCGTAGACGTTTCAATCATGTGTCACATTTTCTCAAAAAACGCCAACAGGTGGACCAAAGCGGAATAATCGACTACCATTTTAAGCATCCTGGTTGATCCTGACTGACCAAGGCGGAAGCAATGACTTTTAAGCGCACTTGTTGATCCTGACTACCTTATGTATGTGTGGAGATAATAGCCCATCACCAAGATTACAGACACCGTTATCGAGAAGAGAAGTGAGTACATTAAAAGGCAAAGGTGTCTCAGGCAAGTATTGGTTTATGGGCCTGCACGATAATACGTGCATAGGACGTTAAAGTTTATTAACTATAGCCACCTTAGAGTCAACGGAGTCAAAGGTTTATGTACAAGAGTCAACGGTTTATAGAGTTAAACGGGAGTCAAAGTTTTATAGAGCCAAGCGGGAAAGTAACATTAGGCCACGATGTTGAAATGTATGTTGCAACAGTGTAAAATTGCGGATATGTCTGCTGACAAACTGAAATACCGTAGTACTTTTCGGTGGTAGAGTCAGATGTGTTTTGACGGGAAATTTAATACATTCGAGTTTGTTAGGCACTCTATCTGAAATTAATATAGGATTATCGTGCATGCAATTCTCTGGTCGATGACAAGAGAAGTAATGATACAACCACGCTTCCTATTTTTGTAGTAAGACGATGAAAGTGGTCTAAACTCTCTTACGCACCTTAAAATGCTGCAACAGTGTGGGTTAAAATCCACCCTGAAAAATCACACAGAGCACAAGAGCCACTAAATACTAAATATCTTTTTACTTCCTTGGTGAATCACGCTACTGTTTTGAAAGTGATCAGATAAAGGTTATTGAATGCACTTATCGCGATGAACAAGTTAAGAATGTGAATTTCCATCTCTTGGGAACATTCAAAGTCATGAACGATAAAAATCCAGACTATGATTATATGGATTACTTCTCTTGCATGATATCTGCATCGTCTTTATGAGAAGAAATGCTCTACCCTCTGAATTAAATATGAGGTTACAAGACTAGGTCTCTTTACTATGTTTAGCTAATAGCGTAAGTATTGTCTTGATTAATTTCAATTTGGGTTCATGGGAGAACATATACTAGTCCTAACTATTTTGACAATTTTCACCCTTAGTAACTTGAGGAAGAACACGTGTATATTGATTGTAAATCGGCAAGTCCTAACTGAACTCCTCCACTGTCAGGTGCTTCAGTTGACCGGCAGACTCTAAATAAAGCACAATATGATTGGCTTCTGCAATGTCCTCTTTTCCTCGCAGATTAATGGCCCAAACACATGTCCAGCAAAGTCGTGATTCAAATTTTGGAACATTCTTTGAAGTTTTAAATCAGGTAAAGGAAAAATAAGAACTGTAGACGATGTGATAAACTGTTCACGTTTTCCCTAAGATTTGAATGGGAAGCATTACTCAATACGTTTTGTTTAAATGTGCACTCCACAGGAATTAAGTACGAGGCAAGTTCTAGATGAGAGGCGTCCAACCGTTATTGGTCCAGAAGATATAACATGCTGAAGGTCGCGGGTCGCATGAACATAACAGTTCCTTATTACAAATTATGAACATTAATTCAAATTCTCCTTTAGAAAAGGAGCGCTTACATGGTCGCACAATGTGAAGGATTGGTTCGGGTTGGAAACGCCTGTCCTAGATGATGCATGTAGGAAGCACATAAGCAAATGCAAGATCATAAATTACCGAAACAAAAGCTCTAAATATGCCTGAGATCGCTTTTATCTGATATGGTCCAGATGGCTAAATGGAAGAGCAGATATCCAAACCATCTGATTTATTTGAATGTTTTCAAATTATATTCTAAATCAGGAACAAAGGAATCCTACTAACAAATGTACATCTTTTTTTCACTACTTACACCTTTTTGCTTCAGAGGTTGAAAATTCATGAAAGAAATTTGCATTAGAGGGTGAAGTGTTTTTGTGAGGTTTGTTTCGTTTAGAGTTAAAACTAAGTCAGCGTACCCAACAAGGTCCACAGTTAACTGTAAACCAGCTTACCTATCAAGGTCCACAGTTAAAGCTAAGGAAGCTAAAAGGTCAGCTAAATCAGCTAAATCTATAGGCCCTGCAGTTTAAGGGGTGCCCACACGTTCATGTAAGCTAATACCAAAAGCAGAGATATAAAAATTAATTGATGGCGCACTACTAATCTTTTCTCATCTTTCATAAACATATATGAAAAATATGAAATCTTAAAAGGGAATAATTAAACATGTACAAGAAGATCATTACGAGAAGAACTTTGCTATTTATGTATCAGTATCAGGTAGAGAGTAAAAACGTAATTGTAAAAAGCAGGCATACGGTTATCATAATTAGTACACTCAACTGGTTCACACAATGCAAACAATGATACAACCAAGCCACATAAGAAAGCAAATAATGAAGCAAAACACATTATGAAAATTAAAAATAATATGTGTTCTCAATTGACTTAAGTAAGACTGAAAATAATGTATTCTTGCTGAATTTTAATGTGACTCTTTTATGACGTTTTAAAAATAGTGATGAAGTTTCAGCCATTTTAACTCCTTCAGAACACATTCCTGCTTTATTTAGCAAGAGACGAACATGGTAAATATATTCTGTTGTCCCTAATAGTGAAGCATCCTTCTTGTCTCATATAACATTTTGTACGTCGCATTTAAGATCTACCTCCTCTTCGTTTAACATGAAACACGATCATACTGTTTCCTAATAATTTATTAAAAATATGAAATTCTGCTCTTTCTAACTGACTTTACTGATATTCAGGAAGAAAAAGTTTCTGGAGAAAAAAATATTTTGTAGGTCAGCTTTCATAGTAAGAATTCAAAACACCGATTTATCTACTGCAAATATCGTTAACGTTTATGGCAAAGAGACTTTTAAATGCCTGATAATAGGCTACATAATTTTGGCAGATTAACTTTTCTGTATTCTTCTTAATCAGTAGATTACAAAATATGCTTGAACAATACTTTATGTTTTGCATAAGCACACGTATATCTTGCCAGCCAGTCAGTAGACCTAGTAAGGGTTAAAACTTTACTTCCTGCAAACATCGTTTACGTTTCATCAATGGAACGTTTTGTGCTCTTGATGACTGAGTTTACAGCTTATTGATTACTTTATTAAACTCGAATGCAGCCTGTAGTGTGCCTCTGTTACGTCGGAGATGTCCATGAGGCGGGTTTCCAGCAGAAGCTACCAGAAAGTTAAAACAGTCTTTAACGCTGATAACACGTGTTGAAAAAGGTTCAGTTTGATGTAGGTTCACAAAGAAACTCTATGTTGAAGTTGAAAACACTAATTATCTTCATTTATGCTTTGAAAATCCGAAGACAGTTTCACATCGATTCCTAGCACGCTTTCTTCTTTTTATTTCTGGAATATCAGGAAATATGATTGAAACTAATTGTTATATTTACATAAAAAAGGAATTGATGGAACGCTATTGCATTAAAATGGTACTTTTAAATCATGCTATTTAACAAACTAGTGCTTCAGCAAGTAAATGTCTACTATTATCATAACATTTGAAGGGCAAATATTTTAAAGATGTTTTTAAGATGACCAGAAAAATTGTTCATTCATTCATGATGGGACATCTTCAAAATGGTCGGTTAACAAATGTGTCACATCGTGCTGGGTTTGTGCACTTACCTGTCAGGACTGTTACAAATAGAGCGTTTTTGGTGAAATCAAGTTTATAAGCATTTAAAATTGCAAGTCACCAGCTAGCTCGTGAAGTATTTATAACGAATGACTCCTGCAAGGAGTGTTCTACATTGAGCATTAGTACTCTTTCGTATGAAATATGGACAAATGCACATTTGTGGAAAATGTGTGATCCGGCTAAGAAGATCTCGAACTTCGTATGGAACAAAGCCGGTAATAAGGAAAAAATAAACAAGCGATAGATGCACACAGCAGTGTAGTGTTTTCTTCTGGTAAGGTGGAAAGAAATAATTTAACATGGCGTTGAGATACAATAAGACTTTTAGAGAGAAAATTATACGCCATATCAAACGAGGTCTTTTCCTTGACTCAGTGGAATACACGATTGGGTTTTTGTATTTATTTATAAACATATCTCTTTGGTTCTGGAACTATTTTAGCTATATAGTGTGGCTGGAATTCAAACCAACATGGATATATAAGTTCAGCTCAGAGCATCTGGCATGACATTGTTCGAGTCTGGGTGTGCAATATGGAAAATACGGATTGAAACATCCTTATCAAAGTCTAAAGCATAGATTAAATGGGTATGCAGCGTGTAAATATATAAAAAATTGTTGATTTCATTTTCTTTCACATCTTTATCTTCTTATATTGTAAATTAAATCTCGATTATGTGCGTATAGCATTGAGATCATGGATTGCGTGTAGTTCAAAATCATACTAACGGCTACAAAAGTTTTATAAGTATATTATAATATTTTTTTCGAAACAGAGTTGTCTATCCTTTTCTCTATTAAAATGGGCAGAGTTTATGAATACATATTAGCAGAAAATATAATTTCTGAGTAAGCAACGAGTAAATGAATATAGCTAAGTACCCACTGAGTCTATACAATTTTCTGATCCGCATTTCCTTCTGTTTTTGATAATATTAGGATATAGTATATCTTTTCATTAGTCCATTCCATTTCGTTATAAACCGAGATTCCTTTATATGTAGTAACATTTTATGGGGCAAGGTCTAATTCACGGATTAAGTGCTTATCTTAAAGACCTAAGAGGCTAGCTTAAGAATTTGAATTGTTTATATATTAGAAACCTACTTCAGTACGTCCTTCGCGGATGGCCGTATTGCATAATTATGTTCCTTGCAAAATTCCCAAATCGTACACCAGTTAATGGCATTTTAAATATCTATGTGCCCTCTCAAGTATGAAAATTAGAAAGAAAAAAGAAACAAAGTTTTAAGACAGGACTGCTAATATAATCATATAGATTTTGCAGATCATCATTCGAGCCGACAAACTACTAATAATGACAGAAAATACCACAAAGACAGTTTTATAATGAATTCAAAGTATTATCAGTTCTTGCATCTTCGGTTTATCTATACCATCAGTTTGTACATGTATGCTACAATTATCTAAATAAAAATATGATGTCAAGAATGGAAAAATGGAAAAATAGGTCCACACAATTCTTGTTTTGATAGATCTTATGAAAACTATTGGTTATATTAAAATATAATGGAACAGAACATGTAAGTTTACCGATAAAGTGAAATGGTAGATCTATTGTATACCTCAATGTTGTGCTCTGGTCTTAAAGAACTGTAGATATTGTTTCCTTGATTGTCGTAGGGATGAAGCTTTTCATAGACTTTGCTACAGGATGCACTGAAAAGAAACGTATCGAAATTAAAAAAAAACTCTGGTGAGTGAATATATTTCTCAGCATATACAAATAAGAGGATTTTGTTTTCGTATACAAAAGTGTGACTTTTTAATGACTCTAAGTGAATCCTTGCTTAGTTCAGAACAAAATTCTGGTCAATAATGAATATGATGATATTACATTTTATTTTTTATAACGCGATTATATACAAAAAATACCCCGGATACATTGTACCATGATCCCCACTAAAATAGATTTAAGGACATACAAGAGTAGTCTTTGAATCGTCCAAGAAATTCATCATTTAAAACATACCAGATGCATGGATAATCAATTTGAACAAGACCCTCCTCCTACCCCAAAAAACCCCCCAATAACAAAACAAAACTCCAGTTTATATATCATTGTAGAATTAACATAAAATGATTTTATAGCGATGTTCTAATGGTTTGTCCAAAACACTACATCAAAAGAGAGATAGGTGGTCAAACACGTACAAATACAAACGCAAGCACCTGGAGAAAATTGAATCATATATCTAAATTGAATAATATATCTACATTCCGATTATATGCTTAAGATCACGAATTAATACAAAATATTGTAACAAATATTGAATTTAAAGATATGTTTTCTGGCTCATTTTGATTCTGCACATTATGGCAATTTTCACGCAACAATTAAACTACTTATTTTATAACGTTTGTTTGCATAAATAAGAAAGTTATATCTACTCGTCAGCATGTTGCTATTGCACAACAGTAGAAAACCAGTTAGGAACGGATATAGACAAAGTCGACCATTCGATTGTATATAACTCATTTTGAAGCCAAATATGAAATTAATTAACGAGCAATGATATCACAACACAGGAACGGAGAACATAGTCAACTAATAATTTGAAATGCAGTTGATTCAGTTTTCAGATCGTAACATTTACTAAATTATTTGAAAGGGGAATAAAGCTGATGGTAAAATTAATAGCAAACTAACGTAAAGTAGTTACAATTAACAGACCTTTAAGAAGCTGGACCTATTACTGTTAGTTCCCAATCAATATAAAGAACAATTTATAAAGTTACAAGCTGAAAAAATATAAAAGACGATAATGTCGACGCATACTTGTCTCTTTTGCTATTTTGTTCCTTAAATTTTATTTCTTTTTTCCATCACAAGTCCTTCTGCACTTTAGGTAAAATAGCACCAATTGAAGGCATAATCTGGTATTATGTGTTGCAGGCTACTCGCTCATTCTGTGTCTGTTAAGTGTCAATGCACGTATTCATGTTTTTATGCATGTGTACCATCTATCCGTTCATCTTTCTCTCAATCGTTTTACATGCATGAATATGTTATAAATTATACATATAATGCAGTCAGTTGTCACCATCAACATTCCATTATAGAAATTTAGAATAAATCTTGTCATTTACTTTTGTTTTGCTTGATATAGTAAAGTGTTTCGAAATCGATGAAAGCATTTTGAATTCATTTGTAAAACACGTCATTAATCCGCTTAAAAACTAACCATTGATCTTTTTGTGTTTCTATCTATTTAAATAATTATCGAAACAGATTTACCCGGGATTGTGGTATTCTATGTTTTCTGTTACGATGCCTGTAAATAATAATAATAATAATGATAATAATAATAATAATAATAATAATAATAATAATAATAATAATAATAATAAATATAATACTTCTGCTACTACTTCAATCAATAATAATGTTATTATTAAGAAAAATAATAATGTTAATAAAGAAAAGAAAACATGAGCAGGAAAATATCGTAATAATGATGATGATAATAATAATAATAATAATAATAATAATAATAATAATGAGAGGTAAAAAAACAATAATGATGATTGAACTAATAATATAACATATGAAATTCGCTTGTAGAAAGGATTTAATAATTCAATACAGCAGAGAGAACAATACAAGTTTGCGTAAAGGTTTGCTTATTTGGAACTGGTTAGAAAGATGAATAATAATCAACAAGTGCTAGTGCGCAAACTTTAGGAACCATTCAGAAAGTATGCGTGAAGAAATTAAGCCTTCAAAATTAGTCTGTAGTTTGTTAAGATGCGTGGGAAACAAATAGGATGTACGCTACCTTGTACAGAGTAATGAAGAATATATTTAGAATGTACTCTATAAGTGAAATTCGTCGTATTTCTTCTCATCAGCATCACCGCTTTGTACAGCTCTAAAAGAAGCGGGGCCCATCGTCAGGCCTGAATGAGAGCTGATATCGATAAATGGAAGTGGAAAGAATTCTAAATAAATTTTCAATCTCAACAGATATCAGTCCTTTTGTCATGTTTGTATATACGTTATTCTAATTGAAGGATATGGCCCTTTTTGTTGATTTCAAGCATGAAATTAGAATCTGAAAATGCTATAAGCAGTACGAAACTTATAAATACGATTGGTATTTTTGATTTAGAAAAGGACGTATTAATATAAAATCACATATTAAAAGGCGGGTGACTACTGATTAATTCGCAATTCCCAAAGATCCCCATTTCATTCCCAGTCTGTCAATCATTGCGACTTTAAATATAAGGTGTGTTTCACAAAGACCAACATAGTAAGAGTAAGAAAATATTTTAATTTTTTTTTGTTGCTTTTTTTTTTTTTACCAAAACCATAACTCAGTAAAAATTTCCTGACGTTAATGAGCCCAAATTGTGGCAGCATTTTAGTATAAAATATTTGTAACAAAAATGTTTACAGACGCGTTTCAAATTTTTCAATTAACTTTTCAAAATACAAATTGACCTATATGCTTCTTGTGCTAATACATTAATGACATTTGTTCGAAACTGCACTTTATAAGAAAACAAACATATAGTAAGACGACATACAGGGAAAACGAGCATAAAATTTACATTTATCTAATAAAGTTGCATTTCAGCTGTTGTGTCCGGTAACACAAGATCATGATTAGAGGTATCCTGTAGAAATCTTTTCACAAGAGCATCATTAGAGGTATCCTATAGAAATCTTTTCATACCATTTCCGCTGGCTGCTGCGTTAATAATTTGCACTGTACTAAAGGGTCTACTGCTATATCAAATTTCCTATAATTAAATCAGGAAGAAAACTGGAAATTTAATTTTCTTCAGCTTACAATCTTCCTTTACACGTTCTTCCTTTGGATAACTCCTGGTATGCAGCTTGATAGTAAAATGTAATTACATGTGTATTGTTTTTAAACTCTACATTTTTTGATTGTCTCAAACAACTGAGTGTCTGCTAGAAAATAGTCAAATAAAAAAATGTAAAAGATCCAATGCTCTTTTTCCATTCTATAGCTTTCATTGACTATTATAAGTCCAGTGAACTCCAAAAGTCTCAAAGAGAATATCCATGTTGTTTGGATTCCATTGTATCCACGTTTGACGAACCTGGAGATAGCTTGTTAGAGACATAACATTCTGAAATAGCTGAAAAGGTTTATCACAGTGTATGTATGCATTTTCCGCTATTGTATAATCATAAAAAAGCCTCATAACAAGAAATGAACATCAGGATCCAAAGGTTAAGAACTTGCCATGCTGTTTACACCTAGAGACGAATTCTCTTCTTCCGAGTGTGCAGACACGTATGATATGAAATTTAATATGATATGGTAAGGTATACACATATTTACACTGTTAAGATTTAGCCACAAAACATTACTACATTTACTAGGCAAAGCTTCAAATTTTAATTCAACTGCAATACATGTTTTAACAAAACATGTTATTCCCACAGGAATCATATCATTAGGTCTTACACATGCAAATGTTTCATACTCCAAAATACTAATCTGATCAAAACTCTTTGTCCATGTCTCGTGACATCCAAGAAAATAGTACTTTGTAATACAATTATAAATCACACTTATGCATTCAGTTAGTATTTCCATCCAACCCTTTCACTACTACTAATATGCTCCATGTGAGATATTTCCATTCTGCTTGTTTTATACCAATAACAGATCTATCTGCTAAACTGACACCAACATTTGTTCAGCTTAGTTTACAGTGTACTGGGCCTATGTAGAAAATGGAATTGTACCCTTAATGTTTCATCATAGACATACACTGTACCATCTACAACAAGTTTGTCATATATGCCATAGTGCTCCCTTTTTTAAAAATGAGATTCCGCTTTTTCTAGTGTTTCTGTCTCCGGAAAATCTTCAGAAATGACAAATTGGTTAAAACTGACTTTTTCTCCATTCTTAGTTGGATCTATTTCTTCTGTGTTCCTTACTTCTTTTTTGCACTTTGCCTTTCCTAGCATCTTTGTTTTGTCCTTGCTAGCCTAGGCGAGACATTTGAAGTTAACCGGAGCCTTTCCACTGAAATGTTTGATTCATCCATCATTAATATATATGCGAAGATTCCTTTTAGTTTCCTCCCATGGGTCTCTACTTGCTTCTTGTAGTTCAGCAAATATTTTTCCTGCATGAGCTTCGTATCCATCTGTTTTCTCTTCATTTGGTTTCTGATATTTTTGCCCAGTGTTACCACAACGGCAGCAAAAGTTTCCTCTAATTCAAGATTTTTCATCTCAAGTCTCGTGTTGACACCATGCTACTTGTTGCTGAATTGTTTCAATTGTTTCATTTTATTTGACGTCTTTTTATATAGAATGACCTGCACAATATCAACATCTGTAATGTCGGTGACTGTCTCCGTCTGAAAAAAATCCGACTGTGACATTACAGTCCCTCATTTCTATGGTGATTAGTATATTGAAGAGATAGGTACAAGGGAGTATCTGTTATGCATTGATCGTGACTTCTGTTCCTAACCTTGTCTTATTGCACTACAGCACAGTAACATAATCCTGTCTATTGATTTCTGAGACATAATAACTTCTAAACTGCATCTGTGTATTTTGTTCTGATACAATAATTATTACTATTCGCACGTGCTCCACCTCCTCTATTTCCAGGTCATGGATTTGGTTCAACATCATCACTATAGGTAAACATCAGGAACAAAGTCATATAGCTAGAGACATTCTGCCTGGTACAATCCCATGTAACACATGAATACAAGATTTGAGTCGATGAGCAATGCACCAAGTCGTTAGTCTCCACCCATTAACTCTACTCCCAGTGTTATATTTAAAATTGAAGGCAAGGTATTATTAATAGGAATGTAATTTTTCTCGCGGTAAATTGAACATTGTGCATTTTTTTATGCCTTTTGTTAATGAGCAGGTAAACTGCATGTATATGGTATAAATTATACAGAGCGTTTGTGAAGCAGAAATTCTTCAAGAAATTGTATATAAATCCTGCATAATAATGTCATGATTCAGTTTTATTTAGAATAATTATCCATCAACAATTTGTAATGATTAATTAATCAATTCGTTGAATAATATATGGCAAGGAAAAGTTCTGAAAATGCAATTAGAGTTATTTCTTTCGACAAAATATGACATCATGATTTTCCGTTTGCTTTTAAAATCAGAAATCATATCAAAGTAAATAAAAGTGATAGTTATATGTTTGCTTTAGCAAATACTTTGTTACACGAAATTTTCAAGCCGTAAGCACAAGAAGTTATTATTTATTGTTAACGTTGAATTCTGAAGTTTGCTTTTCGAGTTCATTTATGTTTGTATCATCATACAATTTGTTTGCAACTGATAAAATTCATTTTATAATACTTTTCAGATACGCAAATATTCGAATGTCTAATGCTTTATGATTCTAAATTCGTGAAATTTTTGGAGTGTCGTTCTCTGTGTGCCGGCTTTTGTGTCCTTAATTCTCGCTAAAGATAATTGTCGCTTTGTCGGAATAAGAAGCAGATACAATGCGGTTATTCATTACTTTTATAGGTTGATGAAATTGATTCTTGTTCTTATCGAAGGCTAATAACCTACTAAGGCTTAAATTCATGTCATTCTTATCTTTTGATGAACACACAGTTTAGCAAGTATCTTGATATAATCCAATATATTTTTAATTAATCTTACCAAATGATGTATTGTTGTTTCGTTTCCGTTCCTGCAATATATGGACAAATACATAGATTACTACCGGCCTATGACCATGTCACTGAGAATTCGTCTGCAATGTATTGACGAATACATTGATGACCACCGGATTGTTACCGGTTAACTACACGACACGTTGCCAGAATGTCTTACTATCTTTTCTATTTCGAAGCTTCCTTACGGCAGTGATAACCAGGCAAGCGAGGACAAGTACGATCACTGCTGAAGAGACCAGAAGCAATATTAATTTCCCCACAAAGGAATAAATGTGTTCTGGAATTGGAAACAGGCATTCACAAATTGATGAAAGATAAACAGATTGACAAACCCAATTACCTACCTACCTACCTACCTACATACATACATTAATATATTCAAATAAATAGAAAAATCGATATATATAAATCAGATAGATAGATAGATAGATAGATAGATAGATAGATAGATAGATAGATAGATAGATAACCGCTAACAACGAGTGAATGAATCAACCATAAATTGATTCCAGCTTGCCTATATTGGCTCTTCAAATAGCCCAGAGATAGGTTTCAGA
>JAECUM010053972.1:0-17304 GCA_016617855.1 Megalonaias nervosa
TCTTGCCCACTATGTCACGGTTTTCGAAGACTACACTTCAGATCTATTTCGGAGTGTTGGGAAATATGTGTATGAGCAGCAGGAAGGGTGAACAGACCACTCTTATAATTAAGCCAAATTTTAGTGATAATTGAGGCAAGTGGTCTGTTCGACTGCCATACCGCGAAATCATTTGTCTTAATCATCAGGCAAACATATTCATTACCAAATGTCTGTCCACCCCCACCCCCCCCTTGCTGCGGTGGACCCTACAAATTGGTTTCGAGCAAATTTTGCATTATGATTAAGACAAATGTGTAGGGTTCGACTGCCATACCGCGCATATCATATTCCCCTTCTTGTCTGCTGTTATCTTACACACATATGTGGTCATTCACCCTTCCTGCTGCTGTAATTCTTGATAAATTAAAATACAGACAAACATGCATACATACAGACATACATAGAAAGGGGAAATAATTCTCTAGCAGAGGAGGAACAGAGTTATCGCGTTTTATTAAGTATTTTTGGTGATTTCAAATTCAATTAAATATCTATTATAAATATTATTTAATAATGAATATTGGAGAACCACACTCAGCTAGATTAGCACGAGAAAGACTAGAAGCAATTAGAAAATATTTACCTGTTCGTGATGCTGTCAAGCAACAATTACAACAACGACAAGAATCTCATGTTGAATTTGAGGAGGATACAAAACAATTATTTAAACCTATCACTGAGACCACTAAAGGTATTCAACCTGTGTTAGAGAAAACCTCTGAAGAAACTGGAAAAATAGCAAAAAGAACAAAACAGACAAAAAAGATTCTTAGAGAACTTCCAGCCGAAATATCTGCTGCGATGTCAGTCCCTGAAATATCTGAAGATGCAGACCAGGTAGAAGAAGGTGCTGAAGCACTAGCACCTGAACCAAAATCAACAGTTAAATTGATAGATAAATTTCATGAAGAAACTGTTAAGATAATTAATAGACTTAAACTACAAGAATTATCTGAATTTGCTTTTGATAGTTTTAGTCAAAGAGGTAAATTAATGAAATCTGAATATGCTAAAGATATTAAAACCCGTGACCAGTGGCAAAAAACATTATATCGCATGCGCATGAATGTTGAGCAAGCTAGAGCTGATGATCCATTATATCAGAAATATATTGAGGAAATTGATCATTTAATCCGATTAAAAAAAGAGGAGAAAAAACAAATTAAAAAACCTTCAAAACAAACAGCACCAAAATCACAAATACCAGTTCTATCTCCTACACCAAAGAAAACAACATCATCGAAACCAAGTGAAGAGGAAGAAGAAGAATTTCAAGACGCTCCCGGTGTAATTGGAAGTGGTTTAGGAAGTGGTCTTATTACTTGTCCCAATAATATCCTTGCTGATGTCGATCGATTAGAAATTCTCATCGGAGGAAAACGAGCTGGTAATAATTCCCCAGAAATTATTAATGAGGCGGCTGATATTTGCAGACGATTATTTACCGGTGGTATCATGGACGTTGATGTTTATCAGTCTCTTATTAATGAAATTGCCGATGACTACTACAGCGACTGAGTATGTAATTAAATACAATTACTATAATAAAATGATCGTACATAGTACTCAACGTGGACCAACTATGGTCAGGGTAATAAATTCACGATTACCAGTATATAAAACGACATACGGAAATGGACTAGGTGATGTTGTTCAGGGTCTATTTAGAAGGATAGCCCCAAAAGCAATACCGATTGCAAAGCAACTGGGAATGAAAGCTATTGATGTTGTTCGTGAAAAAGGTATTGGTGCTGTTGGTAATGTTGCTGGTAAAGCATTTTCAGCGATTAAAGATAGATTAATACGATTAATACGCAGACCTGTGGTCCGACCTCAACCAGTAAAATTACCTAGTACAGAAGTAATGCCTGCAAATGTCAGTAAAATAATAAATCAAGTTGCTAATCAAAAACTAGCAGAGTTGGCTGATGTGCCTTTATCAGAAAAAGAAAAAATATAACCTCTAGTCTGATAGCAGGAAGTGGTCTCACTTCCCGAAGTAATCTTCGTTTTAGACGATAATAAATATAATAAAGATGTTCAAACGTATATCTGATCCCGCATTTGACATGGACGCACCAGTACTTAAAGATGAGTCTGTGCGTGATTATCAGTATTATTCTTACGACGCACGAATTCCAGATCAGCGTGGACGAATTGAATTACAGGTTCAGGATACAAGTAGATATTTCTTACCCGCTGAAGCATTTATTGAAGTCGAAGGTGAAATTTTAAATATTGCTAATCCTGCAGCACCAGTAGCATATGGAGACGATGTTAATGTCGGTTTTGTTAATAATGGTATTATGGCATTATTTGACAGTGCAACGTACATGATTGACGGAAAAAATATTGAATCTATTCAGAAGGACATCGACGTTGCAACAACAATACTTGGTCTTGCAAGATATAGTGATGATTATTCAAGATCAGCTGGTCCATCAATGATGTTTGCAAAGGATACAACTGATTCTCCAGAGTATCGACAATATGAAATAGGACAACCAAGAAATTTTGCTAGAAACGCCAATGCGGATGTACAAAGTATGATTATTAATGTAGATCCAGATTTCAACTTAGGATTTAGATCACGTCGAGCAATGTTGCGTGGTGGAAGAAGAGCATTTTCATGTGTGATTCCACTATCACATATATTTGGATTTTGTAGAAATGTCAGAAAAGTCATTTTCGGAGCTAAGCATACAGTTGTACTTGTACGAAAAGCAACCGACAACGATGCATTATGGAGACTCGCTGGTGATGCTGGCAAAGTAATTCTTACAAAACTTTCATTGTGGATGCCGGTGATGACACCATCAATAACTGAAGAAGATTGTCTACTTTCTTTTATGAATCAAGGTGGTAAATCAGCATTATCGTGGTTAACAATGACCACAGATGCTATCCAGAGTAATATTAATGGTTTATTTACATGGCAAATAGCATCACAACAAGGTGTTTCTGCACCACGACATATATTTATTGCATTTCAAGATGCTGCACGGGTGGATGATCAAACACGTAGTATTATGATATTTGATAATCTTGGTGTTTTCGAAGTTTCCTTAAGAATAAATGGACATCAAGAACCATCCGAGGATATTTTACTGAATTTCGATCAAAATCATGTAGCACGTGTATATCACCGTCTAATGACGTTCATGGGACGTGATCAAAATGTTGATACTGGTTTACAAATATCACAATTGGATTTTACAACATTATACCCAATTTATTACTTTTCGTTAGAACATTTAGATTTAACCAGACAGTCAGTAGTCGATATACATTTTCGAGCTCATGTTAATAGAGATATTGGAGCTATTGCCAATTACAGAGCAATTGCTGTCATACTCAGCGATAAATCGATGTTACTTGAAGGTGCTGGTGGACGAATGAGAGTCGTTGATGCTCCAGTAGAAAACATGTAATTAGATTATTTATAAATATTATAATGTCGTATAATAATGTTAGTGTTAGTCTGACTCCTGGTCAGATTAAAAAGATACAATCAGCATCAAAAAATAACTGTGGATTAAAAATATTGCTAAAGAAAGATCAGATGAGTGGCTCAAATAAATTATCTCTTACAGAACGTCAGCTCGGGCATTTCAATGAAGCAAAAAAATCAAATAAAGGTATAAAACTTAATCTTTCTGCGGGTGCCATTAAAGATATTATTAAGACGGGTGGTATATTTCCACTTCTTGCTGCTATACCAGCATTAATTGCCGCTGCAGCCCCAGCTGTTGCAAAAGCAGCTGCATTAGGTGCTGTTGGAACTGCTGCTGGAATGGCATTAAAGAAAGCAACTGGACAAGGAATAAAACGAACACCAAAAAAAAAGGGAAGGGGTCTAAGATTACCAGGGACCCCACACTGGTACGGAAAAGGCCTAAGATTACCAGGGACAGTTTACTAATATCTCCTATGTCCAATTTTGATTTACTAGATGCTGCTAAAAATTAAAAATAAAAAATTTTAGAGGAGTTTTTATGCGCGATCAATTACCGAAACAACCAAATAACATTGAAACAGGTATTATTAATCTCGATGAAAATTCTGGTCCAGGCACGCATTGGGTCGCTTATGCAATTGATCCGCGTGGAATTATTTATTTTGATTCATATGGACTAGCTCCACCAAAAGAATTCTTAAAGTATATTAGTTGCTATCAAAGTATTCCAATATGGTATTCAACATTACCTACACAAACATTAACCGATCCACCAATATGTGGTCGAGAAGTACTTAATGTACTTGATGCTATATCAAAATCAACAAAACCACCCCACAAAGTTGTACATGAATATACTACGACGTCATATTTAAACAGACATTAGTAAATATAATGGTGGATATTTATGGAAGATCTTCCCGTAGAGGTCATCAACAAGTTGATTTATCTAAGTATGCAACTCTTGATCAACTCAGAAATGAAATTGATGATTTATTAAATCTCGCAAGTGTGGATCAAAATGAAGTAGTTGTTTTTCAGGATAATCAAGGACGATTAAAAACGAGTAATATACAACTATCAGATGTTCTTATAAGAATTCCAACTGCAGTCACTGATAATATAGTTATTTTTACCGATCAAGGTAAAATACAAGATTCTGGTACATCACTCAGTAATTATATTAAGAAATCCGGCGATGTATTTACAGGAGATATTAATATGAATCAGAATAAAATCACCGACATTGGAAATCCAACCGCAGATGCAGACGCCGCAACAAAGAAATATGTCGACGATCAAGAATCTAAATATGTACTGACCAACCACGGTATAATGCGTGCATTTCTCGACATGAATAATAATGGCATTAATAATCTTAGAACACCGGAATATGATTTTGATGCTGCAACGAAAAAGTATGTTGATGATAAGGAAATTCCTATTTCAACTTCGTTAAAACAATCGGTGATGAAATGACTACACTTAGTGCTACTTTTTATAAAAATTTAGAAACGTTATTAAATTTTCGTAAAAACATAAACAAACTCATTAAAGATTTTTTTGGTGATTCACCAACCGTTGACATAAAACTAGCCGACATTAACACGAAACTTAATGATATTGCCAGTGGAATACCTAATATTGTTCAAAAAACTAATCTGATTAAAATTCCACACGGACAAATTAAAAATATCGTATACACAGTAGCATCAGGACAATCAACATGGACACCACAAAATAACACTATCAAATATACCGCAGAAGTTACTGGTATTTACAGGCTGTCCGTATTTAGTGATGAAAGATTTGCTATAATTAACAGACATATATTGCGTCATTCAACTGATTCTCTCTCTGGAATTGTATCTATATTGTTAATAAAAAATGTTGAAGAAACATTTATACTGAGAATATATGATCAAACAATAACCTCAGTGCCTTATTGGTGGCATATGGAATTTGTGGCTGAAACACCGCAATTAATCATTTAATATAATAATAATGGATCAACCTCAGTCTCGCATTGACGTTCAACTTTACAGATGCAATCAAGTATGTGAGCGTCTCACTAAACTAAATAATTTTATCGACTATTATAACAAGAAAATAAAAAAATATAAAAGACGTATAGTTGTTGTTGATGTAGTTGTTTACTCGGTTTCTGCTGTTATTACTGGAACAGGATTATTATTATCAACATTGACGATGACAGCACCTACTATTATAACCATTATCGTTTCAGCATCAACGACTATTGCTGGAGTTCTCGGTATTATAACCAAAAAGATACATACTTGTACAAATGCTAAATTGCACGATTATATGATTAAATTACACACAGTGGCAGATGCATGTTCTAAATTATCTTTGTATATTTCTTCATGTGTTAGTGATGGTGAAATATCTGATACTGAATTCGCGATGATGATGAAAACTTATGATGACGCTTTTAAAGTGATCGTTAATGATTTTAACGAATTAAATAACAACAATAATAATAATGACAGACAGGGAGTTACTTCAGCAGATCGTTATTAATACAACTCCGTCAAAAACTACGATGATATCGTTAAGTTCGACTAATCCTGAGTTTAGTGTCAATTTTCCAACCGCAATTCCTGCAAAAGAAATAGCATTAGCACAATTACGAGTTTATTATAGCTGGCCCAACATTAGATCAAAACCATTTGGTGGACTACAACCAAATAATTCATTAATATTCGCTAATAAGAATAAACCTGATGGAACTCCTGATTGGCAAATAGTTTCTATTCCAACGGGCAGTTATCAAATAGAACAGATTAATGATGAGTTCCAACGCAGAATTAAATCTATTACAGGAAAAGAATCAAAAATAGCAATTACTGTCTACGAACCAACACTATCTGCGGTTATTGAAATAAATTCCCCTGATTACTCCGTAGATATTTATCAAAGTTCGATTAGATCAGTATTAGGTTGGCCTGAAGATCCACCGGTTTATCAAGACCACCAGAACCACAGAGATCTGATTTTGTCATAGATGTTAAAAAATTTATAAAACCTCCAGAATATCGAACAGAAAAAAATGCTTACCCATGGCGACGATATTTTGGTGATGGAGTTATACATTATATAGATAAAACAGAAACCCATTTTACAAAAATAGTTGATGGTAAAAAAGGTAAAATAATAGTACTTGATGTTGATGAAATAAATTCATATGCTAGTACAATTAAGTCTGAACATGGACGTATACTTAATTATCTAAGAAATTTATTTTCCAGCATTAGCAATTCCTACAACGATGACTTAAAAAATCAAATAATTGAAGTAATACAACATTTGAATCAAGTTGCTTCAGACCTAGATTTCATGAATGATATTATTGTTAACAGAGAAAAAAAATTAGTGAACATAACAGCAGATAGACGGTATAAAGAGTTATATATAGTTGATGAAGACGGTCCACCTCGAGGTGTTAGACTAAATCTTCTGTTCACAATAATATTTCTAAAACATTTCAAATTACGCGAGAACAACTATCAACATTTATAATTCCTGGATTTAATTCTGAAGAGCTAAAGAAATCAGTTAATGATCTTATTGATGAACAATTTAAAAGAATATGTGATTCATGGAAAAAATTAATACCTACACCAACTATTCTTAAATATAATAATGATCCACACGGTGGTGGTCGCCATATCTCACCTGGTATTGTTAATATAACAACAACAATTGCAGTCAATCTGGTATGTGACGTAATTGATGACAGTTATCAAGTAGATCTTTCAAAATCTAATCACCGCAGTGCCACTGCGGAACAGGGGTATATACTATATTCATTTAGCCCTAAAGACCCGCCAGGTTGGCTAATTGTGTCTGAACCAATTAACCCCGTGTACTTGCGAGTTCATAATCCATTTCTGACAAGAATAAATTTCAAACTCACTGACCAGGCAGGAAATATTTTGGATCTAAGACAAGAATCTCTTAATATTAATTTATATATACGCTCTTAGAACGTCTGATTAAATATTTCCTAATATAATAAGGGGAAAAATAATCTGATTCATGAAATAGTTACAGATTTCTTTATCTGATGGGTTTATGGGACTACATTTTTTTAAATAATTATTCAGAGACTGATATTTTTTATTTTAAATAAATAATTATTATATAATGAACCAAGAAAATATAAATGATATTATTTATGCTATTAAAAAATTAAAACATAACAGAATAAATCTATCTGATAATCTCGATCCTGAAAAAATATTATGCGATTATGAAATATTAAAACAAAGAAAAATTGACAATAAATACACATTACCATCCAATTATAAATTTGTAAAATCAATTTATCAGTCTATGTTAGAATCCTTGGCGATGGTAAATGAAAAACAGGTAAAGCTATTTGCGCCTCTTGCACGTTCGATCGAAAATATTAGATCCGAACTATCTCGTGAATACGAGAAAAAGAAGATCGTGGATAATCGTATAATGCAATTAAGAAAAATTATGTTATTTGATTCTGTCAAAAGTGAAAGTGACACCGAGAGCAGCGACGGTGAAGGTAAAATATAGAGTCGAACTATATACAATTTATTTGTTAAGAGTACAGAATTAGATATATTCAAATATTATCTGCTGATCGTATTTGAATGAAAATGCTGATTTGTATATTTTATCTGCAACACGTTTTACTGAAGGCATGCAAATACCAAAATGTTTTGCAGCCGCATTCATTGAAGGAAAAGTTATTTCCTGTCCTGTCTGTATATTTATGGATTTAATAGCTCTCTTTCCGAATAATTTACATTTTCCAGTATTTCCACGTGCAGCATTCTGACTAAGTGTAATAGCTTGCAGGTTAGATAACCGATTATTATGGGGATTTCCGTCAATGTGATCAACTACAAGTCCATTTTCAACTACTCCATGAAAACATTCAAATACGAATCTACTTGATAAATAATTTTTATTTCCAGCACGAAATACAAAATAACCAAATTTATCAAGATTACCGACTGGTTTTTTCAATCTACAATGTCTGATCACACCATCTCGAGATGCTTCATAATTTGTATATACTGGATGTTTCACAAATTCATATTTATTACGAAATGCTTTTTTTCTTAATTCTCTTATAATATCGTTGTCGATCATTTCATCATAAGTCTGATTTGTCTGAGTCATTTTATATAATAATATTATTTGTCTAAATCATTATTTTGAAATCTGACCAGATAATCTTCTACGGTTTGTATAGGAGATTTACCTGGAGATGTATTTTTTTTGTCATAATATCGTTTTAATTCCCTGTATTTTTTTCCGCCACATTTTAGACACAATTGAGTTTTTCCTCTGACTCCAACACCGCATTGAATACACGGTATTGGTCCTGTACTTCCATTTTTGATACTCTGTGCATGATTTCCGCAGTATTTGTTTACGCACGATTTATTACAAAGAGAAGTATATCCAACTTTGAGCCAAGCACATTTGTTCTTTGTTTCAATCATTATATATATACTAAAATTTTAATTTAAATACTTGTCTTAATTATATGGAGGAATTATCGGCAATTAAACCTTCTCATGCTAGATTTGATCTTGACAGACTATCAGAATATAAATATAGTACTTTGATGCAAGATCTGGCATTAACAGATGAGGATATAACCGAACGTATTCGTGAAGCAAAAAATGAATTTCGTGACGATGGTGCTGCTCATGTATGGTCAACATTCAGAGTCGGAAATGTTACTAATATAATGAATGACAAACGAGGAAAAATAATTATTAATTACCTTGATGATCAAAAATATTTTATTTTAATAAAATTTATTGTAAATACAAAAGAAGATATTTGGATTATTCGTGACAAACGCGATCCAGTATATATACAGTCAGGAAATAATATTGTTCTCTTAAATAATAAATCTAAGCCCGGAATACTGACTGGTATTGATAAGGTATATTATGAACGGAGCTACCCAGTTACTGCAGTCGTATATGCAATATATCCGCTGAATAATAAACCTGACGTCGGGGATCTAAAACCTATGAAATTGTCAGAATCAAGAATAAACTGTGTAGCTGAACGAGTTACAGAACATTTTACAAATGCGATACGTGGTAATGGTTTAACAGATTTACGACGTAAAAAAATAAATACTTGGGCAGAATCAGTTAAAGATACCGGAGCATCTATTAAAGATGTCGCTGAACTAGAAAAGAAATTGAAATTCCCAATAACAGTAAAAACGCTGACAGGAGAGATTTTATATAAATCGAAATATGAATCAAGAGGAGCTCCAATAGATATTATTGATCATAATTCGCACGCATGGACCTCAGCAGTAACAATATTTCCACGAGATAGAAAAGTTAAATTTTATGATGGTCATATATTTGATTTTATCAGAAATATCAGTAAAAGTGACCCTGTGTCCGTTTGGTTATTTCAGAGTTCGGAAGATGATAATTACGATCAGTTTGTACGGCCTAATGGTGATATTTACCGTATAGAATCTCTTAATGTAGAAATGGAAAATATTGCGCTGAAGTATACTTCAGACAATGTCAAAGTTAGACAATTATTAAATAATTGTTTTACAGTTCCATCCGTAGCGGCTCATTTTGCTCAGAAGAAAAATTTATGGAAACCAACACGATCGGAATTTCTTGAAGATATTCATAAAAGCTGCGTAGAATATGGACACGGAGGATTATGGAATACTAAATACAACTATAGTGACGTTATATCCGTCGATATGGTAGCATGTTATCCTGGAAGTTTTCTTGGATACGGAGAATGTTCTAAATACTTTAAGAGATTCGGACATCCATCACACGAAATGACCAGGGTTGCAATAAACGGACATTTACCAGATTTTGATTTAACCGGATTTGCTCATGTAGAATCATTCGAATTTGCAGAAAATCTCCATCCGATTACTTATATTTGGTTTGGAAGACATTTTTCAGAGCGATGTTGGGTTCCAATAGTACTATTGCGATATATGCTTGATGTTGGAATTTTAATATCTTTACAGGTGAGTGAGGCGATTATATCATATAGTCCACAGAAACAAATTTGGTTACCAGAACCAAATAGATTTAATATTGATGATGCCAGGAAAGAATTTCCTAATCTTAATGAAGATGACATTATTAAAATTACTAATAATATACGTAAATGCAGAGACGAGCATGATGAAAAATTTGCAAAAGATCTTGGTAGAAAGATAATTGGTAAATTTACTCAAGGAGGAGCCTATGATCATAAAAGACATTGTACAAGATTAATTATGGACGATGCTGAACTCGATTTTATAATTGCTGATACAACAGAAAAAAACATATTTATAAATCGGAGTAATGCTTATTTGTCAGACGGAACCAAACTAGGTACAATTGTAAGTTATCTTGATGGTGACTCACCACAATTTACTCATTTAAGATCATCTATGTTGGCATATGTTTCTATAAATCTACTGTCTATGATAAATAGATTTTCTCGTGATGCTGTCAGAGTCGCCACGGATTCGTTTTATATAAATAAAAAATATACGGATTTATTAAAACCGCTACTTGGTAATGGTGAATGGGGGTCATGGAGAATAAAACAAGAAAATATACTTAGTTATTCTGAATCTGCCGACGTTGAAATTAAGGAAATATATCACAAAAATAATAATCAGGTATCAAAGTCATCAGCACCATCTGTATATGATCCTGTGGCTAGACATAAAACTGTTTATCTTAACGGATGCGGTGGTTCAGGTAAAACAACGCGTGTGATTAAATTATTCATGAATAATAATTCAGATATAATTGTTTTGACACCGACACATAAATTAGCCAGAGAAATAAAAGAACGAGGAGTAAAATCGTGTACTTATCATAGTTTCTTTAGATGGTGTGGAGACACATGGACTCCTGAGCGAATGGGTGAGAAATATATACCTAAATATATTATATGGGACGAGATATGCACGGTGTCGTTAGAAATATTAAAAACATTTCTTGAATGGTTATTGACGAAGAATACTGCTATAATAATGTGTGGTGATCATGGTCAACCACCACCTTTTATTGGACAGTCTCCACATGAATGGCTGAAGAATAATGTAGATTATTACGAGGAAATAAATGATGACCATAGAGCTATTGATGAACCTCTGAAGGAATTTAAAAGGTTAATTAGACTACAACCAGACAGAGTACAATGTGAAATAATGCGAGGAGTAATTCCAGAGACTTCTATGAATGATTTTCTAAATTTATGGAATCCCGCTGATTTAATAGTTGCAAGTAGAAAGATAGTTCGTGATGAACTACAAAATAAATTATTTATGTTACATAAAGAAAAGTTTTCAGATCTACCTGTACCTTTGTGTTATCGCCCAGCAGATACTCGACGACAGAATATTGATGTTGAAATTCCTGGTGGAGACACTGAAAATATCCGAGTACAAAATCTTGTTTTGAATGATATTGTTTTAGTTGATATTAATGTCGTTGAGAATGCGCTGAATATGAATAAATCACCGTGGACGTTAGGATACGCTATAACTATTCACTCTTCACAAGGGTTAACTATTTCTGATACAAATATCTGGATTATAGATGATTGGATTGAATGGTCGAATTTAGTCTATCTTGCAGTTTCTAGAGTCAGAAGAATATCTCAACTACATAGGGTTATTATTAATTTCATAGAAAATAATGATCAGACTGTTAGCAATGACGTAATAAGAAAAAAACTATCTGGTTATAAGCAGTGTGATAAAAAAAATAAGCGTGACTTTGATATTGATGTTGAATTTATTATAAAACTAAAAACACAACAGAATAATAATTGTGCAAGTTGTAACTGTAATATGTTGTGGCAATATTCGAATAATAATCCAAGACAATTTACCGTAGACAGAATTAATAGTAATCTTGGTCATACACGTGATAATGTGATGCTGACCTGTCTTGAATGTAATCGACGTCGGGGCGCTGGTTTCTGGTTATGTAATTGTATGTGGTGGTAATTGTGTGTCTTCAGGGATTACCTGTAATTGTTCACGTACAAATCCACGTTGAGGGGCTCTCGAATCTAATCTGTAGATTGGAGGTCTACCAGTGGATCTAACCACACTAGAAATTGTATGTGTAGTCACGCTCCATATAGGATCAGTTGCTCTTTTTTTACCACCTTCAAGTTCACCAGGTTCGTATAAATATCTTACAGTTGCATTACCTAATACTGGTTGAGGTTGTTGTCTGTCATTACTACGGGGTATATATTTTTTTGTGATCGCAATAGAAGGTTTCATGGAAGTTGAACGAGTAATTTCATTATTTAATGCAGCTATCACACTTGGTAACCTTGCAACCCATTCACGAGATCGCTCACCAGATTTAAAGTTAGTAGATATTTCTTTTGCATATTGGTATCCAAATAACCGCTCGGCAAGTGTTCGATTAAATCGTTCAACAATTGCCTGATCACGATGAATTTCAGTATGTCCTCGTCTGATTTTAACGTTATGTTTCTTCATTAACGATAATACTATTCCAAGAAATTCTTTGCCAGGATCAACCTGTAATAACTGTGGCCATCGCAAAGGTCCTCGCTGATAAATTCGTTCAAACGCAGATGAAACTTCAGACGCTGTCTTTGTTGATAATGGTTCAGCTTCTTTATATCTACTTGCAACGTCAACGACAGTTAATGCGTATTTGTATGTGCGTGACTGACGTTTACCAATTTTAATGGTATCGTGTGGTAAAAACAAAATATCTGCTTGATGAACCTCATTAGGGACGCTGACATCAAAATGTGCATATTGAATATTTTTAGGTGGTGGTAGATAAATTTGCCATATTGCCTGTCGTGCTAACCACGCTGCAGCAACAGAATGTGAGACTTTTGCTGCTTCAGCAATTTACTAATAGCTGATTTACCTCTCCAATATCCTCTTGGGCTATAATAAATGGATTCCATTATAATATTTATATAATTAATTACCAGCCCCTAGCATTATTTTACCTTTCATGGCAGATTTTACTAGAAAAGTAGCTAATTTATCTCTGACAGATTTATTAGGTATAGAATTTAATGCATGAATCAATTTTACATCTGCGAGATGCCTTTGTTGTAAATCTTTACTTTTATACGCAACATCATGAACATGACACGCTTGATCAATCTTATTTACTGGATACTCTCCTGGTCTTGGTTGATCTTGATCATCAAGTCGGATGTCAAGTCGGGTTCCAGGACCACAATAATTATATCCAGGAAGGTGTTTCTCACCGGCATATTTAGCCCACGGAGTTCCTGGTAATTTTCCTAATAAAGCGGCTATATCTCCACCTGTCTTTGTACCTGACTTTGTCAGGGAATCAGACATGGAGATAAATTTATATTTTTTCGTGCCGCATTTTACACATTTACCTGTTAATGCACGTCGTTTATTTTTTGTTTTTATTGTTGTCAGTCCAGTGGTGGGTGTAGATAATCTACATCGAACACAATATAGACTCATGTTATTAATAATATGGATATAATTGATTTTTCGGCGACACGAAAACAGGAGCCAGTAAAGCACCATTCAGCATTACCAAATTCGATAAGAATGATTATAATAGATCCATCTGGATCAGGTAAAACACAACTATTATTAAATTTAATAATGCGATGGTTAAAATGGAGTAAATTGTATTTAGTAGCACCATCCGTAGATGATCAGCACTGTTACGAAGTACTTAAAGATTTTAATGAGAAAGTGAAATCAGTTAATAAAGACGGAGACGATGTTGTTGACTTTATCACCGATATTGATGAGGCCCCATCTGTAGATGACCTAGATGGATTTATTAATAATTTAGTGGTGTACGATGACGTTATGTTGGACAGACAAACAAATCCAGCTAGAATATTTTCTCGAGGTCGTCACAAAAATACTGACGTTTATGTTACACAAAGATATACACAAATACCTAAAGTGATCAGAGACAACTGTAATATTTTGGTTGTGTTTAATGGAGTAGATAATTATACTTTACAGAATATTTATTATACTTGGTGTTCAGGGGATATGGATATGATGAAATTCAGAAACTTTTTTGCTCAAGCACAAGCTGTTCCGTTTGGATTTATTACAATAAATCTTCATGACCCAAGATGATCAATAAATCTTCATGACCCAAGATCCAGATATCGTATAGGTCTGGATAAAATCTTTGGTTAATCTGTGATTAACTCTGCTCCTCCTCTGCTAGAGAATTATTTCCCCTTTCTATGTCTGTCTGTATGTATGCATGTTTGTCTGTATTTTAATTTATCAAAAATAATCAGTAGATCCTAGCGGTTACCCTTCAATGGAGCCCCTCGATAGCCTGTGTAACTTTCATGAGGTCCTTACATTGTCGTCTCTCTTATGACGTATTATGCAGCACGCCCATGTTCTGTTTCTTTTGGCTAACACCCTTTCTGGATGTTTATTTGGGGGTTCTTCCATGGGGCAGAGAGCTCAAGGCATACTACTGATTATTTTAGGGGGGCAAATTTGCATAGACACACCTCCCGGCGAATTTCTAATCGACGAAAGCGAAATATTAGCAATTCAGAAGGCTGTCTAGGCATTGCGATTTCGATAAAACCCCCACGAAACCCCGGGGTAGAATTCCAAAATAGAATCCGACCACGAGATATGTGGTGATTTATCGAAATCTCAGGGGATGCCTCCCCCCACCACTTATTCGACCCGGGGACCCGAACCCCCGCGATTTTTCGCGGCGGCGAGATCTGGGGTCGAACCGCAAACATCAGTATTAAAGTTTCCAGCAACTTTAACATTGAGCTAACGAACTCGACTACGGATATACGTTTTAGAAATTATTATATGTGATTATTGTGCAATAGCATTTGATGTCTGATTTTACAAATAAATAAATATTTATAATTTTATTAAGATATTTTGCCATTATATGTATGAACCGATTAAAATGTATTATATTTAAAATTAAAGCACGGAAATAAAATGCACACAAATACCTATCTCCCGGAGATATCCGGGGGAGATATCCGCGGCGATAAACACAGCTATTGTTTGAACTACCACACATGTCCTTGAAAAATCGGTACGCATACCTATCTCAGTACATGTATGTATGACTCACTTCATGTATATACATGCAATAGTTGATCTGGATAAATTCATAACAGCAGGAAGGGTGAATGACCACATGTGTGTGTAAGATAACAGCAGACAAGAAGGGAATATGATATGCGCGGTATGGCAGTCGAACCTTACACATTTGTCTTAATCATAATGCAAAATTTGCTCGAAAACCAAGTTGTAGGGTCCACCGCAGCAAGGGGGGTGGGGTGGACAGACATTTGGTAATGAATATATTTGCATTATGATTAAGACAAATGATTTCGCGGTACGGCAGTCGAACAGACCACTTGCCTCAATTATCACTAAAATTTGTCTTAATTATAATAGTGGTCTGTTCACCCCCCCTGCTGCTATGGAAAGAACACTCTACAAACGCATTTCATAGAATCAAACACACCATTGGCGAGTAGCTTTATATAGAATAAACCAGAGAGAAGAGGTGTTCTTGTGCTGATGAGATATCAGACACGTGACTGACTGGTGCATGGCTCCTGATAAGTTTGCATTTGCCGGAGTGCATACCCTGCCAGCGTTCACTGACAGCGAGACACGTCCTTGTCGTGTGCTCAGACTCCAACCCTGCGAAACCGAAATATTTTGATGTGAACCCCATGTAGCAGCTTTATGACGATGTGTACCACCTGAGGAAATTTATGGCTTTTTGAGGGAATTCCATATCCTTGCACACAATATTTAATTTTGACTAGTTGTGAGTTTCTATTGATATGATTTATTTCCTTTCTTGCAATGTCAACTTAACATCATTCTCTATCGCGTGTTTGTATGAAAGAAGTATATACCTTAATATTTCTGTGAATAACTTGTACTTCCGGTCTATGGTTAAGTTATTGTAGTGGTGATGCTAGTAATAGAAGAAGAAGAAGAAGACTGTTGTTGTTATAGGGTTTAACGCCATTTTCAGCACAAGATAAGCTATACATGGCGACCAGTATAAATGGTGGAGGAAGAACCCGGGAAAACCCCGGAAAGAACCACCTACCCACGAGACGCTACTGGTAAGCTTTCTCACATACTCACATTGGCCGAACCCGAGATTCGAACCCACACAGACAGAGGTGATATGGCAATGATCCTTAACGGTGAGCGCTTTAGACCACTAGGCCACTTGGGGCCCCGAACAAGAAGAAGAAGTCCAAGTAAACGATATATAATTCTTATAATAAATTTCGAAACGGAGTCCTCTGTTACTTTTACCATAATTTCTTATATCTCGCACATGGTATTACATATATAAATACTATGAAATTGACACATGTAACATCTGCATCAAACAAGCAAAGTGCTGTTCTAAGTGAAAATAGATATCAATATTTTGATAATTTCAAATTAATTTTAACTGTGATTTAGATTTGATTTTTCAAACGGAACTATGCACGATAACCTAGTCATATCAAAATTTCCTCGCTATAATATGATATACATTCAGTGCATAATAGCACAATCCCCCCTCCCCCCCCCCCGCCATAATGTGATATACATTCAGTGCATAATAGCATCGTAGCGGTGTACGGGAGTGTATTGGAGGGGTAGCACCTCTATTGGGGAGCAGTCTTGGCTCCTTTGGGGTAGCTCACCCACCTTTGGTCTCCACATGCACCCAGCTCTCACCTGT
>JAECUM010053973.1:0-15602 GCA_016617855.1 Megalonaias nervosa
TCAAACTACAGATTTATAAAATTAATTTATCAATCTATGCTTGAATCACTAGCTATGGTAAACGACAATCAGGTAAAACTATTTGCACCTCTTGCACGTTCGATCGAAAATATTAAATCCGAACTGTCTCACGAGTACGAAAGAAAAAAGATCGTGGACAATCGTGTAATGCAATTAAGAAAGATTATGCTATCTGATTCTGTCAAAAATGATAATGACGCTGAGAACAGCGACGGTGAAGGTGGACCCTTGACTGTAATTATGGCTAAACAAAAACCTTGGCAAAATTGTCAGAGTCGAACTGTTAAGAAATAGTTATATGAGATATTCAAATACTATCCGCTGATTATGTTTTCGAAAATGCAGATTTGTATGTTTTATTTGCGACAGATTGTACCGATTGTGGATGTATATCAAAATATCTGGCAGCTGCACTAATTGATGGGAAGGAGCAGCAGGGCAGGTGAACAGACCACTTGGCTGAGACCTATATTTTGAAATTAAAGGGTTCCTACGAAAGGCTGTAAAACAAAAGTTTTTGTCTTAATAATGAAAATTCTCTAATTGACCAGATTTTTTCTGATTTTTTCACGTGCTGGTCACTACGCGTTGGTCAGTCACCTGCCCTGCTGCTATGGTTTTTATCCAAAAATTGTATCAAGCCCGTTACGATATCTTGACCTCGGATCATGTAAATTTATCGTTACAAAACCAAAGGGGGCAGCTTGTGCTTTTGAAAAGAAATTTTTAAATTTGTTCATGTCCATGTCCCCGGAACACCAAGTATAATAAATATTTTGCAGCGTATGATTATCTACTCCATTAAATACAACCAAAACGTTACAGTTATCTCTGATCACTTTTGGAATTTGTGTATAACGCTGTGTAACATAAATCACGTCTGTGTTTTTGTGACGGCCTCGTGAAAATATCCGAGCTGGATTGGATTGTTTGTCCAGCATAACATCATCATACACTACTAAATTATTAATGAATCCATCCAGATCATCTACGGATGGCGCTTCATCAATATCAGTAATAAAGTCTATGACACTGTCTTCATGCAACAATTTTGCGTTTTCATTAAAATCTTTAAGTACTTCGTAACATCGCTGATCATCTACAGATGGCGCTACTAAATACAATTTATCCCACTTCAGCCATCTCATTATTAGATTGAGCAATAATTGCGTCTTCCCACTTCCAGATGGGCCTATTACAATCATTCTGATAGAATTCGGAAGCGCTGGATGGTGCTTTACTGGTTCTTGTTTTCGTGTCGCAGAAAAGTCAATTATATCCATATAATAAATAATATGATTCTATATTGTGTTCGATGCAGAGCACCTACCGATACTACTGAATTAACGACAATAACAACAAAAAATAAAAGACGAGCACTTACAGGTAAGTGTGTGAAATGTGGCACCAAGAAATATAAATTTATTCCAACAAAGACAGGTGGGGGAGATATCACTGCTTCGTTAGGAAAATTACCAGGAACTCCATGGGCTAAATATCCCGGTGAGAAACATTTACCAGGATATAATTATTGTGGTCCAGGAACTCGTCTCGATGTCAGACTCGATAACCAAGATCAACCAAAACCAGGAGAGTATCCAGTAAATAAGATTGATCAAGCGTGTCACGTTCATGATGTCGCGTATAAAAATCCAGATTTGCAACAACGACATCTCGCAGATGTGAAATTGATTCACGCGTTAAATTCTATACCTAATAAATCTCTCAGAGAATCTCTCGCTAGCTTTCTAGTAAAAACTGCAATGAAAGGTAAACTAGTGCTAGGGGCTGGCAATTAATTATATAACTATCATAATGGAATCTGTTTATTATTCCCCGAGAGGATTCTGGAGAGGTAAAGCAGCGATTAGTAAACTCGCCGAAGCAGCAAAAGTTTCACGTGATGTTGCTGCATCATAGTTAGCACGACAGGCAATATGGCAAATCTTCCTAAGTCCACCTAAAAGAATTCAGTATGCGCATTTTGATGTTAGCATTCCTAATGAAGTTCATCAAGCGGATATACTGTTTTTACCACACGATACCATTAAAACACGTAGACGTCAATACACGTATAGATATGCGTTAACTGTCGTTGATGTTGCGAGTAGATATAAAGAAGCGGAGCCATTATCAGCAAAGACAGCATCTGAAGTTGCATCTGCGTTTGAGCGCATTTATCAACGTGGTGGTCTACGATGGCCATGGTTATTACAAGTTGATCCTGGTAAAGAATTTCTTGGAGTAGTATCATCGTTGATGAAGAAACATAACGTTAAAATCAGACGAGGACATACTGAAATTCATCGTGATCAGGCAATCGTTGAACGATTTAATAGAACACTTGCTGAGCGGTTATTTGGACACCAATATGCAAAGGAAATATCTACTGACCTCAAGGATAGATCTCGTGAATGGGTTGCAAGATTACCGAGTGTGATAGCTGCGTTGAATAATGAAATTACTCGTGCAACTTCCATGAAACCTTCTAATGCGATCCAAAAAAAAAAATATATACCCCGTAGCTATAACGGACAACAACCTCAACCAGTATTAGGTAATGTTACAGTTAGATATTTATATGAACCTGGCGAACTTGAAGGTGGTAAAAAAAGAGCAACCGATCCTATCTGGGGCGTGACTACACATAAAATTTCTAGCGTGGTTAGATCCACTGGTAGACCTCCAATATACAGACTAGATTCTACAGCTCCTCAACGTGGATTTGTACGTGAACAATTACAAATAATTCCTGCAGATACACAATTACCACCACGTTCACTTATGTAAATTAGCGCCCCGGCGTCGATTACATTCAAGACAGGTCAGCATTACATTTTCACGTGTATGACCAAGATCACTATTAATTCTGTCTACGGTAAATTGTCTTGGATTATTATTCGAATATTGCCATGACATACTACAGTTGCAACTTGCGCAATGATTATTCTGTTGTTGTTTTAGTTTTATAATAAATTCAGTATCAATATCAAAGTCACGATTATTTTTTTTGTCACACTGCTTATAACCAGATAGTTTTTTTTTATTACGTCATTATTAACAGTTTGATCATTATTTTCTATAAAATTCATAATAACCCTATGTAGTTGAGATATTCTTCTGACCCTAGAAACTGCGAGATAAACTAAAATCGACCATTCAAGCCGATCATCTATAATCCAGATATTTGTATCAGAACTAGTTAACCCCTGTGATGAGTGAATAGTTATAGCATATCCTAACGTCCACGGTGATTTATTCATACTCAGCGCATTCTCAACGACATTAATATCGACTAAAATAACATCATTCAAGACAAGATTCTGTATTTCACCACCAGGAATTTCAACATCAATATTCTGTCGTCGAGTATCTGAGTAGCGATAACATCATGGTACCGGTAGATCTGAAAACTTTTCTTTATGTAACGTAAATAATTTATCCTGTAGTTCATCACGAACTATCTTTCTACTTGCAACTATTAAATCAGCGGGATTCCATAAATTTAGAAAATTATTCATAGAAGTCTCTGGAATTACTCCTCGCATTATCTCACATTGTACTCTGTCTGGCTGAAGTCTGATTAACCTTTTAAATTCTTTCAGCGGTTCATCAATAGCTCTATGGTCATCATTTATTTCTTCATAATAATCTACGTTATTCTTCAGCCATTCATGTGGAGACTGACCAATAAAGGGTGGTGGTTGACCATGATCGCCACACATAATCACAGCAGTATTCTTCAATAACAACCATTCAAGAAATGTTTTTAATATTTCTAACGACACCGTGCATATCTCGTCCCATATAATATATTTAGGTATATATTTCTCACCCATTCGTTCAGGAGTCCATGTGTCTCCACACCATCTAAAGAAACTATGATAAGTACACGATTTTTCTCCTCGCTCTTTTATCTCTCTGGCGAATTTATGTGTAGGCGTTAAAACAATTATATCTGATGTATTATTTATAAATAAATTAATCGCACGAGTTGTTTTACCTGACCCTCCACACCCAGTAAGATAAACGGTCTTATACCTAGATACAGGATCATACACAGATGGTGCAGATGACTTTGATGTTTGATTATTATTTTTGTAATATGTCTCCGCAATTTCAACATCGGCAGATTCAGAATAACTAAGTATATTTTCTTGTTTTATCCTCCATGTTCCCCATTCACCATTACCGAGTTTAATAAATCTTTATATTTTTTGTGTATATAAAATGAATCCGTAGCGACTCTGACAGCGTAACGAGGAAATTTATTTATCATCGATAGTAGGTTTATCGAAACGTACGCTAACATCGAAGATCTTAAATGAGTAAACTGTGGTGACTCGCCATCAAGATAGCTCACAATGGTACCTAGTTTTGTTCCATCTGATAAATAAGCATTACATCGGTTTATAAATGTATTTTTCTCGGTTGTATCAGCGATTATAAAATCTAGTTCAGCATCGTCCATAATCAATCTTGTACAATGTCGTTTATAATCGTATGAACCACCTTGAGTGAACTTACCGATTATCTTTCTACCAAGATCTTTTGCAAGTTTCTCATCGTACTCGTTCCTGCATTTATTTATTTTAATGATATGATCTTCATCAATATCAGGGAATTCTTTTCTGGTATCATCGATATTAAATCTGTCCGGTTCTGGTAACCAAACTTGCTTCTGTGAACTATATGATATAATCGCTTCAGTTACTCTCAACGATATTAAAAATCCAGCATCAAGCATATATCGCAATAGTACTATCGGAACCCAACGTCGCTCTGAAAAATGTTTTCCGAACCAAATATAAATAATCGCATGGAGATCTTCTCTAAACTCAAATGATTCTACGTGAGCAAATCCTGTTAAGTCAATATCTGGTAAGGGTCCGTTTATCGCAACCCTGGTCATGTCATGTGTAGGATGTCCGAATCTCTTAAAGTATTTAGAACATACTCCATATCCAAGAAAACTCCCAGGATAACGCGCTACCATATCAACCGAGATAACATCACTATGGTTGTATTTGGTGTTCCATAATCCACCGTGTCCATATTCTACACAGCTTTTCTTGACATCTTCAAGGAATTCCGATCGTGTTGGTTTCCATAAATTTTTCTCCTGAGCGAAATGAGCCGCTACAGATGGAACTGTAAAACAATTATTTAATAATTGTCTAACTTTGACATCGTCTGAAGTATATTTCAGCGCAAGATGTTCCATTTCCTCATGGAGAAATTCTGTACGATAAATATCACCATTAGGTCGTACAAATTGATCATAATGATTATATTCTGAACTCTGAAATAACCAAACAGAAACAGGATCGGTTTTACTAATATTTTTAATAAAATCAAAGATATCACCGTCATAAAATTTAACCGTCCTATCTCGTGGAAATATTGTTACTGCAGCAGTCCATGCGTGCGAATTATGATCAATAATATCTATAGGAGCTCCTCTTGATTCATATTTCGATTTATATAAAATCTCTCCTGTCAGCGTTTTTACTGTTATTGGGAATTTTAATTTTTTCTCTAGCTCAGCGACATCTTTGATAGACGCTCCGGTATCATTAACCGACTCTGCCCAGTCATTTATTTTTTTACGTCGTAAATCTGTTAAACCATTACCACGTATCGCGTTTATGAAATGTTCTGTAACTCGTTCAGCTACACAGTTTATTCTTGACTCTGACAATCTCATAGGTTTTAGATCCCCGACGTCAGGTTTATTATTAAGCGGATATATTGCATATACAACTGCAGTAACTGGATATGCACGTTCATAATATAATTTGTCAACACCGGTAAGTATTCCAGGTTTGGATCTGTTATTTAAGAGAACAATATTACCCCCGGACTGCACGCGGACGGGATCGCGCTTGTCACGAATAATCCAAATATCTTCTTCTGTATTTACAATAAATTTTATTAAAATAAAATATTTTTGATTATCAAGGTGATTAATAATTACTTTTCCTCGTTTGTCGTTCATCATATTAACAATATGTCCTATCCTGAAAGTTGACCATACATGAGCAGCACCATCGTCACGAAATTCCTTTTTTTGCTTCACGAATACGTTCGGTTACATCCTCATCCGTTAATGCCAGATCTTGCATCGAAACACTAAATTTATATTCTGGTAGTCTGTCAAGGTCGAATCTAGCAGGGGAAGGTTCAATAACGGATAATTCCTCCATATAATTAAAACAAATATTTAAATTAAAATTTTAGTATATATATAATGTTTGAAACACAAAACAAATGTGCTTGGCTCAAAATTGGATATACTTCTACTTGTAATAAATCGTGTGTGAACAAATACTGCGGAAATCATGCACAAAGTATCAAAAATGGAAGTACAGGACCAATACCGTGTATTCAATGTGGTGTTGGAGTCAGAGGAAAAACTCAATTGTGTCTAAAATGTGGCGGAAAAAAATACAGGGAACTTAAACGATATTATGACAAAAAAAATAATACTTTGACATTATCAGGTAAATCTCCTATAAAAACCGTAGAAGATTATCTGGTTAGATTTCAGAATAATGATTTAGACAAATAATATTATTATATAAAATGACTCGGACAAATCAGACTTATGATGAAATGATCGATAATGATATTATAAGAGAATTAAGAAAAGAAGTATTTCGTAATAAACACGAATTTGTGAAACATCCAGTATATACAAATTATGAAGCATCCCGAGATGGTGTAATCAGACACTGCAGATTGAAAAAACCAGTCGGTAATCTTGATAATGCTGGTTATTTTAGATTTAATGTTGCTAGAGGAAAGAGATACTTATCACATATATTCATATTCGAATGTCATTTTGGGGTCATTAAAGATGGACTTGTAATTGATCACATTGATGGAGATGCCCAGAATAATCGGTTATCTAACCTGCAGGCTATTACACCTAGTCAGAATTCTGCACGTGGAAAAAATGGCGTTAATAATTATTGTAAGGACGCAAGAGTTATTAGGTCTGTAAATATACAGACAGGACAGGAAATAACTTTCCCATCAATGAATGCGGCTGCAAAACATTTTAGCATCAATTCTGCTTCAGTAAAACGTGTTGCAGATAATATTATTAGATCTGCATTTTCATTCAAATACGATCAGCACATAATATTTGAATATATCTAACTCTGTCTTCCTAACGAAAAACAGATAGTTCTACTGTCAATTTTGCCAAGGTTTTTGTTTAGCCATAATTACAGTCAAGGGTCCACCTTCATCGTCGCTGCTCTCAGCGTCATTATCATTTTTGACAGAATCAGATAGCATAATCTTTCTTAATTGCATTACACGATTATCCACGATCTTTTTTCTTTCGTACTCGTGAGATAGTTCGGATTTAATATTTTCGATCGAACGTGCAAGAGGTGCAAATAGCTTTACCTGATTGTCGTTTACCATAGCTAGTGATTCAAGCATAGATTGATAAATTAATTTTATAAATCTGTAGTTTGAAGGTAGTGTATACATATTATCAAATTTTCTCTGTTGCAGTGATTCAAAATCGCACATAATTTTCTGAGGGTCGAGATTATCAGATATTTTTATTCCGTTATGTTTTAGTTTTTTAATAGCACAGATAATATCATTAATGTTTTCAAAATTCATTATATATATATTTATATATTTAATATTAAAAAAAATATTAGCTCCCATGACTTTTTTTTTTGTCAGGGAGCTGTTTTTGTGTGATATATGGTTATGAAATATATACAGATGGTTTATTATTTTGATTTTGATTTTGGACGGCACAAACATAAACTTATCCTAATGATATATGATTGTATGGTTATGAAATATATACAAATGGTGATGACGAGGGAATCTTGTCTACGTCCAACAGATTTTGTACACTCTCCCCCCATACAAAACCCCGGGGAGTGTAAAAGGTACACCCCTCAAGGGTGTATGGTAGGAGAGTGTATTTTGTCTGTTGTGGATTTCGAGGAAATGCTCCGGGTTCCCCCAATTAAATAACATCAGTCGCCAAATGCAAGATAATATCTTTAGCATTTTTGGAGACTCGAACACGCGACAGTTTGTAGAGCTTCGATCAACGTCCAACCGTCTTACCATTTCGGCCATCGTTCTCTTATCAATAATACAGTTGAATTTAAGTATATATAAAATATTTGCGCTGTCTCACAGGATTTGTACTACCATGTAGCGTGAATTTACTTTAATTTTTCAAAATTAATAAAATAATCCACGCATGAGTTATCGTTCGTTAAGGTCAAAATACGTTAGAGCTAAAAATAACTCTACGTACTTGGTATATAAAACTGACGTGAGTTTAAGGTTATTAGAGTTAAATTATTCCTCTCTGTTACAAATTGCTGCTTCACTAACAGTGATGCCTACAGAAAACAGATAGATCACTAAATAATTAACGAAAAACGATATATATCGTGTCGTAGGGACTGAAACCTCACATTTTTCTGTGTAAAATGGAATTTTATATTTCTAGTTTCCAAAAAATATATATAATTCTATATAACATTGAGTTTATACGTAAGCCGTAACAGCGGATATTGATTTAGTTATATAGCAGATGTTCTTAAAATAACTTTACGCACAGCCGTTATGAAATAATCAATATGCAAGCCACAGCCTTCTAGATAATAGATTTCGATTGTGCGCGGATTTTATGTAAACAAAAGAATACAGTATTATAGACATCCGGATATTTTTTTTTGTTATGATAAAAACGTATTATGATAACGCATTATGATTTCACATACAGGTTTATATTTAGTTCTTCATTTCTTGTGTCCAGAATGCGATTGCTTTGGTCTGTAAGTTTAAAGTGTATCCTTGATAGTAACGGATTATGAGCTCGCAGGTACACGGGCTTAATTGGCTCTGATACAATTAACCAACCGGGAGGTGCCTACGGACTAAAACTGTATAATATGTACCCTTGCTGGGCCTGGCAAGACTTAGGAAGATCTATCTGATAGCTACCTTCAATAACATCGCATACCAGCTTGACTGCAATAACTGATGTTATATTTACAATGCCTGGCGATATATGACGTCCGGCACCAAAAGGGTTGTTATTGTGTTTTAGTATAACCGGTGGTGGGGCTATTTTTTCCATGATTCAATTACTCCCGGATAATATTCTTCAATAAGATCACTTAATGATTTCTTCATTTCAGCGTTATTTAAATCTGGTATAACAAATGTTTGTAAATCTTTTTCTGTTATTTTATAATGATTAGGAAATAATTGTTTCAATTCTGGACTTGCGAAGGGATTTTCACCGAGTTTAGTCGCAGTGTTTATAATACCTCGATTGGCGATGTATAAATCGAATAAGATCCCATTTAAGTGTTTTATTGTTTCGATTACTTGATTTTTTACACCATCGTCATAATGTTGTGATAATGAAATAAGTAAATTTCTTAAATCATTAAACGTTTAATCGTATTCAGTTTTAAGAGTATCTAAAAAATGTTTAATAAATCTTACATCAACAATATCTCGATGCCTCCCCTCTGGCGTAACGATAATATTAAATATTGATCTAGTCATCTTGGGGATCCTTTTACCTTCACAATCGGTAAAGTAATATGTATCGTCGTTTGGATCAGATCTAAATACTATATATCTCCATGGATTTTTCCTCGATATTCTGGATCTTTAATGAATTTTTCTTCACTCGTTTTAAATTCTTCTATTTTTGGTTCACAACTCCATTATAAACAGGTGCGACTTCAGGCCATCCTAACACGGATCTGATCGAACTTTGATAAATATCTACGAGGTAATCAGGAGAATTTATTTCAATAATCGCTAATAGTGTTGGTTCATAAACAGGAATCGCTATTTTAGATTTTTTCCCTGTGATAGATTTAATTCTGCGTTGGAACTCATCATTAATCTGTTCTATTTGATAACTGCCCGTTGAAATTCCAACAACTTGCCAATCAGGTGTTCCATCTGGTTTATTTTTATTTGCAAATACCAGTGAATTATTCGGTTGTTGTCCACCAAACGGTTTTGACCTGATATTAGGCCAGCTATGATAAACTCGTAATTGCGCTAGCGCTATTTCCTTTGCTGGAATTGCAGTTGGAAAATTAACGCTAAATTCAGGATTGGTTGAACTTAATGATATCATCGTAGTTTTTGACGGCGTTGTATTAGCTACGATCTGCTGAAGTAATTCGCGCGACTCTGACATTATTATTATCGTTATTATTTAATTCTCCATCTTTCCGTTATTGTCACTAGCGATTATAAATGCTTCATCGTAGGTTTTCATTATCGTTACGAACTCCTCATCAGATATTTTACCATCACCGAGATACGCTGAAATATATGAGCATAATTTAGTGTATGCGGCTGTTGCTGTGTGCAATTTCATTATGTACTCGTTTAGTTTATCATTTGTACACGTAGATATTTTCTTAGCGATAATACTGAAAATACCTGCGCATGTTGTTGCCGTTGAAACTATAATTGTTACAACTGCAGACGCTGTCATCGTTATTGTTGATAGTAATAATCCAGTTCCAACAATAACAGCAGAAACCGAGTATACCATTATATCAATAACAACCATACGTCGCCGATATTTTTTCACCTTTATCGTGTAATCGTCGATGATATTTTTTAGTTTGGTTTGACACTCACATACTTGAGCGTATCTGTGACGTTGAACGTCGATAAATGACTCTTGATTCATTATACCTATCTAGGTAACTAATTGAGGAGTTTCACATACAAATTCCAAGCACCACCAGTATAACGCTCTGGTTAAATTTTTATCAGATGCTTCCAGCAGAAATGTTTCTTCCGCATCTTTATTTATTATGACGGATACAACTCCAGAAAAAGTATCGATTGAATGACGCCATGGAAATGTAGTAAATATACTGAATTTTGCTATGCTAAATATAGACAGCCTGTATGCGCCAGTAATTTCTGCGGTGTGTTTGAGATTATTATCTTGCAGTGTCCATACTCCTAATCCTGATGCTACTGTGTATACTACGTTGAAGATCTGCTTGTGAGGCATTCCAGCAAGTAACTTTGTTACTAGATTCGTTTTTTCAATGATGTTAGGAATTCCACTAACAATATCGTTGATTTTCATCTTAATGTCGGTAAGTTTTATGTCAACGACTGGTGGAGTTCCAAAAAAGTCATTAATAGATCTGTTTACATATCTACGAAAATTTAGAAGTGTTTATACATGAGTAAAATATTCAGCTCTAAATACAGCAATTCCATCATTAATTGTCGTTAACGAAGTCTTTATTGGAATTTCCTTATCGTCGACATATTTTTTAGTTGCGGCGTCAAAATCTGTTTCTGGTGTTCTGAGATTATTAATACCGTTGTTGTTCATGTCGAGAAATGCACGCATTATACCACCGCGCACTGACACGTATTTGGATTCTTGATCATCGACGTATTTTTTTGTTACTGCGTCTGTATCTGCGATTGGATCTCCAAGATACGTAATTTTTCTTCCTGACATAATAATGTCACCGGTAAATACATCACCAGTTTTCTTAACATAATCGTTAACTGATTTACCGGAATCCTGTATTTTACCCTGATCAGTGAAAGTAACGATATTATTAACAACCGCGGTGGGAATTCGTATAAGTACATCTGGTAGTTGTATGTTACTCGTTTTTAATCGTCCTTGTTTGTCCTGAAAAACGACGACTTCAGTTTGATCCACACTTGTGATATTTAATAAATCATCGATTTCATTTCTGAGCTGATCAATAGTTGCATATTTAGATAAATCGACCTTCTCCTTATCTTTGCTAGTAGATCTTCCATAAATATCTACCATTATATTTACTGATATCTGTTTAAGTGTTATGACGTAGTGTAGTGAACGCGTGCACGACTTTATGAGGTGGTGTTGTTGATTTTGATACAGCATCAAGCACAGCGAGGGTTTCACGACCGCATATTGGAGGATCAGTTATTTTTTTTGTTGGTAGCGTTAAATACCAGATTGGAATATCACCGGTAACGTACTCTAAAAATTCTTTTGGTGGTGCTAATCCATACGAATCGAAATAAATAATTCCACGTGGATCAATTGCATATCCTACCCAGTGCGTGCCTGGACCAGAGTTTTTATCGAGATTAATGATACCGGTTTCAATATTGTTTGGTTTTTTTGGTAATTGATCGCGCATAAAAACACCTCTGAAATTTTTATTTTTAATTGCTTAGCAGCATTAAGTAAATCAAAATTGGACATGGGTGTTATTAGTAAACTGTCCCTGGTAATCTTAGACCCTTTCCGTATGAATACGGGGTCCCTGGTAATCTTAGACCCTTTCCGTACCATGAATGTGGAGTCCCTGGTAATCTTAAACCTCTTCCCTTTTTTTGATTCCCTTTCCTGTTGCTTTCTTTAATGCCATTCCGGCAGCTGTTCCAACAGCACCTAGCGCAGCTGCCTTTGCAACAGCTGGGGCTGCAGCTGCTATTAATGCTGGTATAGCTGCGAGAAGTGGAAATATACCACCCGATTTAGCGATGTTTTTGATGGCGCCCGCAGAAAGATTAAGTTTGACGCCTTTATTTGATTTTTTTAGCGTCGTTGAAGTTTTTAAACTGACGCTCGGTCAACGATAGTTTATTTGCACCGGTCATCTGTTCTCGCTTTAGCGATATTTTTATTCCATAGTTATTTTTTTATGCTGATTGCAGCTTTTTAATCTGACCAGGAGTCAGACTCACACTAACGTGATGATATGACATTATTAATATTATGAAAGATCTAATTACATATTTTCTACTGGGGCATCAATAACTCTCATTCGTCCACCAACACCTTCGAGTAACATCGATTTATCGCTGAGTATAACAGCAATTGCTCTGTAATTTGCAATAACTCCTCGATTCACACGAGCTCGAAAATGAATATCAACTACTGATTGCCTGGTTAAATCTAAATGTTCTAGTGAAAAGTAATAAATCGGATACAGCGATGTAAAATCTAGCTGCGATATTTGTAAACCAGTATCAATATTTTGATCACGTCCCATGAACGACATTAATCGAAGATATGCACATGCTACATGATTTTGATCGAAATTCAGTAATATATCCTCGGATGGTTCTTGATGTCCATTTATCCTTAATGAAACCTCAGAAACACCGAGTTTATCAAATATCATTATATTTTGTGTTTGATTATTTACTCGTGCAGTATTTTGAAGCGCAATAAATATATGTCGCGGTGCAGAAACACCTTGCTGTGATGCTATTTGCCACGTAAATAAACCATTAATATTACTCTGGATAGCATCTGTGGTCATCGTTAACCATGATAACGTTGATTTACCACCTTGCCTCATAAAAGATAGTAACCGATCTTCTTCAGATATTGTTGGAGTCATCACTGGCATCCACAGGGAAAGTTTTGTTAGTATTACTTTACCATGAAGTGCTCTGGTTGCATTATCATCAACTCGCTCAACGTGCCATATTGCATCATTATCATCGCTTTTTCGCACAAGTACAACCGTATGTTTAGCTCCAAAAATAACTTTTCTAACATTTCTACAGAATCCAAAGATGTGTGACAGTGGAATCACACAGGAAAATGATTTCCTATTACCCTTTAACATTGCTCGACGTGCTGTAAATCCTAAGTTGAAATTTGGATTAATACTGTGCAATAACGGAAAATCAGCAGCAGGCCGGTCTATCATTCCAGCTGGTTGTGGATCTAATGCAGTAGCACGCGCTGTTTGTACTAAATTGTGTTGTCTACTGTCAGGGTGGTCAGAAGTATCTTTTGAGAACATCATTGATGGACCAACTGATCTTGAGTAATCGTTGCTGTATCTTGCAAGACCCAATATCGTCGTGGCAACGTCGACGTCTTTCTGAATTGATTCAATATTTTTTCCGTCAATCATGTACGTAGCGCTATCAAATAACGCCATAATACCATTATTAACAAAACCAGTTCTAACCTCAGCGGCGTACTCGGTATTATCTGTCTTTATAATTTCACCTTCTACTTCAATAAATGCTTCAGCGGGTAGGAAATACCTACTTGTATCCTGAACCTGTAGTTCGATTCGTCCACGCTGATCTGGAATTCGTGCGTCATAAGAATAGTACTGATAATCACGCACAGACTCATCTTTGAGTACTGGTGCATCCATGTCAAACGCGGGGTCAGATACGCGCTTAAACATCTTTATTATTATCGTCTTCGTCTAACTCGAAGACCACTTCCTGCTATCAGACTAGCGGTTATATTTTTTTCCTTTTCCGACATCGGGATATCAGCTAACTCCGCTAGTTTTTGATTAGCTGCTTGATTTATTATTTTACTGACATTTGCGGGCATCACTTCGGTGCTAGGTAATTTCACAGGTTGAGGTCGGGTCGCTTGTGGTCTGCGTATTAATCGTGCTAGTCTATCTTTGATTGCTGAGAATGCTTTACTAGCAAGATTACCAACAGCGCCTATACCTTTTTCACGAACAACATCAATAGCTTTCATTCCTAGCTGCTTTGCAATCGGTATTGCTTTGGGGGCTATTCTTCTAAACAGACCCTGAACAACATCACCTAATCCATCTCCGTAGGTCGTTTTGTATACTGGTAATCGAGAGTTTATTACCCTGACCATGGTAGGTCCACGAGTATTGTGCATGATCATTTTATTATTAAATGACTTTATCACTAATTACATACTTAGTCACTATGATACTCATCGGCGATTTCATTAATGAGAGACCGATATATATTAATATCCATGATACCGCCTCTAAATAATCGTTTGCAAATATCAGCTGCTTCATTAATGATTTCTGGGGAATTATTACCAGCTCGTTTTCCTCCAATGAGGATTTCTAGTCGATCGACATCAGCAAGGACATTATTGGGACAAGTAATAAGACCACTCCCTAAACCACTTCCAGTTGCGCCAGGGGCGTCTTGAAATTCTTTTTCTCCTTTCTCTTCAACTTGTTCCGGTGATACTTTTGGTGATCTTAGAAGACGACGAAATGATTCTCTTAACGTTCTTTTTTCTCGTTTTTTTTCTTCTCGTTTTTGTTGTCGTTGTAGCTCTTGTTGTTGTTGTAGCTCTTGTTGCTGTAGTGGTTGTTGCAGTCGTGGTATTGGTTGCTCTGGTGATGGAAATTTAAGTTTTGGTGATGATATTGGTGATAATTCAGATTGTGGTGGTTGTGATATTGGTTGTAATTCAAATGGTTTTGGAGATTGTTGCTTTTTACGTTTTTTTCTTTCCATTTCTTCTTCTTGTTTTCTTAATTGTTTTAAATCATCGATTTCATTAATATAATCCTGATATAATGGATCATCAGATTTAATTCTTTCAACATCCATAACTGTGCGATATAATGCCTTTTGCCATTGTTCATGGGTTTTAATATTCTTAGCGTGCTCAGGTTTCATTAATTTACTTCTTCGACTAAAACTATCCAAAGCAAAATCAGCTAATTGTCGTGTGTTTTTAATATCAATAAGTAAATTAATAGCATTTTCATTAAATTTATCTAACATTTTTTGTTTAG
>JAECUM010053974.1:0-14316 GCA_016617855.1 Megalonaias nervosa
GAATATGCAATTAAATTACTTGTGTGTTAGTTTTAAATTCTTTTTTATTTTAATTTTGTTTCATTATATTTTATTGTAATGATAATTTTCATTGGATTTAAGTCTCTTTTCGGAAAATTGGCTTCACCCAATTAGATTATAAGATTTCTTCAGCACTATTTTTAGCTCACAGTTTTCGTAAACATCAAGTGAAGACGATTGGTAATTGCCAAGGTCATTTTGGCCCGCATGTCAGCTGAACTGTAAACAGTCTTTCTTTTTATATATTTTCATTGTGAGAATTTGATTCTTAGATAGGGCTATTCTTGCATATGTGATAAATGGCATTTTTTTTATTATGCTGTTCAAATTAGGAAATCAAGTAGCCCGTCACGTGAAGTATCATGTGATCTAAAATCGCGGCTTTAAACAGATGCTCTCTAGTAGATTTAGTCAGTCATATGTCCACACCTTGAAGGTACAAGGTATTCATATTGTTGAAGCCAGATTGTTTTTGAAGTTTATTTGTTTTTGGAATCTAATAATTTATTCTCTAGAAAACTAAACAAGTGTTTTATATTAAAAAAGTTCTGGGAGAAAGAAATTCAGTGGAAATTTATTCTGGAGTTTAACGGAAACATTATAAACTGTGATTCAATTGAGGATCTGTTACAACCAGTACAACGACCTAATCCGACGTCATCGCCTCCATATTGGAATTTCATCGAGATTTGAACCCGGATTCTATTAGAACTGTTTAGTGACACGACTTGTATTTTTCAATCTTAGGATTAAATTTTGGATTATATTCACAAACCGTAAGTCCTATTTCCAATTTTTACATTGTTTTCTAGGGAAATAAACTATTTTGTTAAAATATACAAAGCTTGTTGGCTTCACTCTTTTCTCTTGTTATTTTTGTACGAGCCTACACGTAACATATATATATATATATATATATATATATACTGAGCTGTGACCTTGGCATTGAACATAGCAACCGCAATATGGTATGAAACATACCTTCCAGTGATGATGTGTATAAAAGTACTGGGGAGGGGAAAACCAGTTTTAATGATGTAATACTTACCTGTTGCTATTGCTAGATTCCCTCCTCCTGCACCATGGGAGCCATAGTGGCTCAGTGATTAGGGTGCTATACCTGCAACTGGAAGGGTGTAGGTTAAAGTCGTATCATTAGAGCAGCCAAATTGTGTATGTGGAAGGTAGATTCTTCCTAGAATCATGAACCCATAAGAATCAGTTCTTGCTCTTCATGAGTGTCCCACACTGAATCTGATACATATGTGAACATGTAGTATAATATAATTGCTGGAGGAAGAACCCAGGAAAACCCTGGTAAGAACCAATCAGCTACTGGCAAGCTTTCTCACGTAACCACAGTGGCTCAGTCCAAGACTTGAACCAACGTGGATAGAGGTGAGATGGCAGTGATGAGTAAAGGTGACAGCTTTAGACCACTAGGCCAATGAGGGCCCCCCATAAGGTAAAAGGTGGTGTGTGACCTATTTACCAAGTCTGAAAATAGCACAATTCACAATATAGGTAACATGAATTACAATGATTTGTAAATAACAATAATTATGAATGATTCTAGAGACCACACATTATGAAATAGAGGGAAAATTAAAAAAATACCTACCCTAGTTAGAAAAATGCAAAACAAAATGTTTGGAAGGGAAAAATTCAAAGGCATAAAAAACGAGTTTTCTAACAAATACTAAAAACTCTCAAGAGAGTTTAAATTAACAGAGAAAAAACTTGACCAGGGGTATAACTCAACTGTTTATAATCAATATGCACAGAGATATAGAAATTTTGCTTGTTAACCCACCAAGCAATGGCAAATCTTTATCAACATAAGGTAGACAATATAGGCATGTGACCAGAAAAAAAATGAAAGGGCAGTGCACATGGGCAATGTATCTATGGGGTGTCCTATAGGTGATCCAGCAATTTGGAATCTTCTGGTTCAACTTAATGGGAGGACCCAGAAAAGTATCAGCTATGCAATAGCAACAGGTATAGTATTACTTATCTTAAAATATACAAAGCTTAATCTCTTAATCTCAAATGTCTCTACAGCCAAAGTACAGAGGGGAAAGTGTGAAAGTGTGATGGAAACATAAAATATTGAGCTATGACTTCATCTTGACAATAGTCTCTTCCCATATGGAATGTGACACACCTTTTATTGGTGACCTATAAGTATGCCAAGTTTCATCTTTAATTTCAAAAGGATTTAAAATTATTGAGAAGCAGTGAATGTGTGTTAGAGAAAAAAAACAACCCATCAAATATTAAGATGTGACCTTGACCTTGAAGATATGACCCCTAATGTGGCACGTGACACCTTCTAATGATAATGTATATACATACCATGTTTCGTCCCTTAATATCAAAGGTATATAGCGGATAGGAAAATATGATGGGTGGCTGTCTGGATTTCCAGATGGATGCACTGATACTATGTCTCCTGTTTTTCTCCAAAGAGGACAATAATTTCACATTTGTATCTTTTCTTACCAATACAATGTGGTCAGATATTAGCAAACATATGAAGACCTACCATATATACTCACTTGTAAGTCGCAGCAAACTGCAAACAACAAAGATCCTGATCTGCCAAAGCATAATGCACCTATAGATCAGGGTCTATGTTGTGTGTTCCATTGATTACTCCTAACCAACTGCACAGACCCAGATCTGCTGGCACATTATGCAGATCTGGGTCTGTGCAGTTTGCAGATACTATTATATATTTACTTGTTTTGTTAAATTGTAATATTTCTATCTATTCATTTTTCTGTATTCCAGATTGAATCTCTTCTTTGAACAGGATATGACTCCTGTAAGTTCATAGGATGCTGTTTTTATATTTTATATTTCAATTGTTTTCATAAGAATTCTAAACTGACTATCAAGAGAGCATAAAAGTTGTTCTTTGGTGGCGACACTAAATATCACCACTTTTGTAATCGTCATTCCTCATCACCAGCATTCCCTGACGCATCTTAACAAAGTAAAGTGTACCTACAGCTATTTGTTAACTTGCTATAATTTATCTATAAGAACCTAACATCCTGAATATGTCTCATTCAATATGCTTTATATGGTTTTATTGAACATCTTGTTGTTATTTGGTTGTACTTTGTTATTTGGTTGTACTTTGTTATTTGGTTGTATACAAAACGTAATTGTTGCATCTTATGTACTATCAAGCAACAACCTCAACCATCGTTATCTTATTGTGTATCATATTCATCAACATCATCAAAACTTTATTTCAGCTCTCACTGTTGGCTTTGTTTTTTTATCCCAGAAAAAAATTCTCTTCATTGATAAATACAATCCTGAAGTAGGAATTATTGAAGTTTTTGGAGGGGTGCATTTTATAATTGGCACGGCATCTGCTATTTGCCTAATTTTTCAATATTGCCATTTAAATATGAAATAAAGTTGAGAATTTTTTACAGAAAATAATGAATAAGGTCCAAGTAAATGCAGAACTTGACTTTAATCTATAGCCTAAAAATTATTGATTATTATTCTAATTGGTACCTGTGTTTCCATGACGATTCTGGCAATAGTTGTCTGTACCACATTGGTTCGGTCCAGACAATCAATACAGTTCACTCGGAACACGCCCCTCTGCTCACAGATGACCCCTTTCCTGTCCACCCTAAAATTAAAATTCAGCTCAAATTAAACTTTGTCAATAACATAAAATGACCTATCATACATCAGTTGCTACCTATCTGTCAATGACCGCTCCAGTGGCCTAAGTGGTTAGAGAGTTCACCTTGGATGCGGGAGTCGCAGGTTCAAACCCTGGCTGAATCATAACAAAGACTTATAACAAAGGAACTAGCAGCTGCCTCGTTTGGTGTTCAGCATTAAGAGGTTAATGTTAGGACAGGTCGGCCTGGTGTCAGGATAATGTGACTTGGTGGGACATGATGCTACATGTCTGCAGCATGATGCCTTAGTGCTGGACATCACTATTAACTGCCACACAGCACACATTGTAGCGATATGACAGAAATATTTTCAAAAGCTATATTAAAATCCAAATCACACACACACACACACCTATCTGTCATCATCACAGTGAAACTCTGACCAACTGGAGTATGGGCCAGTTACGACAATCATAATTACCAATCTATGCTGCTTGGTCCGAGTCCACAGACACCTCTGCCATTTAAATTTTTTGTTTATATACCATTGTTTGTCTCTGTTGTTTTATGGGAGCACATGAACATTGTTGGTGCAAGGCAAATGAAATAAAGTGTCTTGCTCAGGAACACACCAAAGTAGTTGGATCCAGTGGTAGGATTTGATTCCACTCCCTGCTGGTCACAAGCCCAGGATGTGAACCATAAAGCTACTATGGCTGGAACATATATTGTATACTTTTATTATCTGCCTGAATTTTGTGAAACTTTCAATCTTATTAAAATCAGACCTTCTAATTAATACGGCCTTGTCACATTACAAGACTGTATGAGGAACAAGGTAGATGATTTGATTTTAATTAAATTGGTACAATTCTCAGGACATACCTAGCATTGTTTTTGCAGTATTTATGCAGCAGATACTCAGATTTGTTGCAGCAGTCTGCATACTAATTTTCATTAGGCACTCAGTATTGCTGTTGCAGTCTCTATGCAAATTCACAGAAACAATATTTCAGAATTTGAAATACAAATAAGTAGGTGGAATATACTTGATAAGTCAAGATCACAGTCATGTGCAGGCATGATAGTCATCTCATTTCAATTTAATTGTATGAGTTGTTTCCCCTTACCATTCTGCCATCACTTTACTCATTTAGAATAAAATATAAAACATCTAATGCAACTTAAGTAAATTTACGTGCAAAATTTCCACGCAAATGTGGAAATTGCAGACTGACTTTTTGGATGTGTTTTTTAGTACAAATGCCTTCTAAGCATCAGTACTGGATAATTATGTATGATAAATTTGTAATGGTAAAGGAAACAATTCCTACAATTCAGCTGCATTGATTATACTCATCCCCAAGTGCCTGTAGTCAAGAGTACACCAAATTTAGAAAGCTTTCATTCATTACCCTCTATAGCAAGGGTCAACCATAGTAATACCAGTAGCTCATCTGGTAATGTTGTTATGAGTCTAGGCTCTTAAAATAAGTAACAGAAAAGAGTGAAGACAACAAGCTTTGTAAAATTTAATAAATAATTTATTTCCCTAGAAAACCAAGTGAAAAATGAGAAAAATGAAACTTACGGTTTTACAAATCAAATCCAAAAATAATCCAAGAATTAAAAAATAGAAGTCCTAGTAATAAAAAGTCCTGAATGAAACTGAGTTCGAATCCAAAATGGAAGGTGATGACGTCTGTTGTAACTTGCAAAGTGCTGTTGTGTCAACAGTTTCTTGTTGAATCACAGAAAATATTATTACAGTTTTGAATTCCATATAAATTTCAGTGAATGTCTTTGTCCAAGAATTTTGTATGAGCACTTGTATTTCCAGGGAAAATAATCACTTGAAATTCAATAAAATAAAATTTCAACTCAAACTGGTCACAACATAATGTAACTTGACAACCCAAGTGTTTAAGTCCGACTGAACAACCTCTATAAAGACAACAGTTATACACAAGTTTAAGACGCAAAACAGATTCCCGGATGAGGGTCAACCTTCTAGAAAAATTAGAAGTTTGTTATGCTATTTGTCATGTCATCCAGGTATGACCTTGACTTAACTTAATGGTTCTTACTCTGAGAAAGAACAAAAAAAAGTTTTTAAAAAACATTGCTTACTAAAACTGTCAATGGTTCTGAATCAAGGTCAGAAACTAGATACAATGTTTCTATTATTAGTTGCTTATCAATGAAAAAAACAACAGTCAGGTCAAACAGAACTAAACTTAATTTCTGGACAATGTCAAATCCAGTAAACAAAGTTACATTACAATAACATGTAATGGAATAAAAAAATTTAAAACTAACAAACAAATAATTAAATTACATATACATAACAATGTCACTAAAACATGCAATACATACTGTGTCTTATACAGGGGTTTACTCTTGCTGTCTTCAATTCATCAGGTACAGTATTACTGTGTCTTATACAGGGGTTTACTCTTGCTGTCTTCAATTCATCAGGTACAGTATTACTGTCTTATTACAGGGGTTTACCCTTGCTGTCTTCAGGTACAGTATTACATAGAATAGAACGATTGATGGTTTAGCAAGAGATGAAAAAGAACTGGCTGACTTGGTTGAACACCTCGACACAACCTCCACAGCATACGGTATGGAGATTAGCGCCGAAAAACCAAACTGATGACAAACAACACCAATGGCATCAGTGCAGAAATAAAGATCAGTGGACAGAAGCTGGAAAGAGTCACAAGCTTTAAGTACTTGGGATCAATTATCACAGATGAGGGCTCCAAACCAGAACTACTTTGCAGGATTGCCCAGACAACAGCAGCGATAACAAGGCTGAGACCAATATGGAAAGGTACCAACATTGCTTTTGGTTTCAAAATAAGGCTGATGCGCTCGATTGTCATATCTATCTTTCTGTACGCTTGTGAAACATGGACGCTCACATCAAATCTACAAAGAAGGATTCAAACCTTTGAAATAAGACACTACCACAAGATCTTGGGCACCTCATACATTGACCAAGTAACCAACGAAGAAGTCCACAACAGGATCCAACGAGCCATCGGATCCTATGAAGACCTCTTGACCACTGTAAAAAAGCGCAAACTGAAGTGGTACAGTCATGTCTCAAGATCATCTGGACTGGCAAAAACAATTTTGCAAGGCACAGTGTGAGAGTGCAGAAGAAGAGGCAGACAGAAAAAGAGGTGGGAAGACAACATTAAGGAGTGGACAGGCATAGGATTTGGAGATTCCCAAAGGGCAGTAGAGAACAGGGAAAGATGGAGAGAATTGGTTGCAAAGTCAACTGTGGTGCCCCAACAACCTCTTGGGTTAAGGGATTGATGATGATGATGATGATGATGATGATGATGATGATGATGAGAACGACTGGCTATACATGTAATAGGACTCTTAAGGACTTAAAGACTGCATCCTATAGGAATCTGGCTGGTATGTTATTTAATGCTGTACTTTTTCTGAGGTTGAGATTCCTTGATTTCTTATACATAACCTTTTTAATGACAGTTTTAAGTTTAAACTGACAGACAGTAACATTCTTTCTTCAATAACATTTTTTTTTAAAATTCTCTGAATCTGAGTTATGTTACACAGTAAACAACACCCATTTCATTGAGACCACGTCCAGTTCAGTGGTCATCTGTGACGAATGAGAGAAAGCAAGGTGTGCAATGCTATTATCCACCAGCCACTGTGGCAACTCTGTCAGGACATGTGGAGAGATAATGGAGGGGTTTTAAAAAATCGGGTGAGTTGAACTGTACCTATAGTTGATATGTGATCTGTGAGGAACATAATTGGCTGTATTCACTTGAAATATCTAAAAATTGTATTTCTATCATGAATCAGCTTACATATGGTAATATCTTTCAATTTAATACATTGTTACATAACTTTCCTGTATCCTGGTATGTACTACCATATATATTCACTTGTCAGTTAACCTTTTTAATTCAAAATTGGTTTCTTGCCGAGTAGGAGTGGTCTTATGAATGTGACATACAAAATTTTTTTAAAATTTATGGGTAATGCTGGAAACTTGAAAGTTTGCAGTACATAAAAACAAGTTTTCGTGCCACTATTTCCATTCACAAATGCATGGATCATAATCCCCTTGGGACAAAATGCCACATGATGAAATCCCCCTAGAAAAATGAAAGACAGGACATAATTCCCTTCCAAGTCTATGTTTTTAAACTTTTTAAACCATCACAAATGTACAGTACTGGCCTTTCTTTAAATGAGAAGGGGGAAAATGTCAATATACCTTATATTTAATTTATTTTTGAAATGTTTATCCAGCAAATTACTGTATATGCTTTCTTATAACCCGAGGAAAACTGCAAACAACAAAGATCCTGATCTGCGGTAGCATAGTGCACCTGCAGATCAGGGCCTATGTTGTTTGTTCTACTGATTACTCCTAACAAACTGACAGACCCAGATCTGCTGGCGTAACTGTGCAGTTTGCAGTTGGGCTCATTTTATATATGAGTATATATGGTATGGCTTATGTTTTAAGTACAGGTGTACTTAAACCCTAGAGAAAAATAGAAGCGATGTGATAGATCATAGATACCTTTCACGTGCACCTAAATACAGCTAATTATATCAATTTATTACAATTAACATGGGAGTTTGTATTCTTCCGACAAATAAAATAAGTCCCAAAATCTTGATGATATAGATATCTTTCACGTGCACCTAAATACAGCTAATTATATCACAATTTATTACAATTTACATGGGAGTTTGTATTCATCCGAAAAATAAAATAAGTCCTAAAATCTTGATGATAATTTCTAACTACAGTATATGACAAAATGCAGGTGTTAAAAATATCACAGAAGGATTTAATGCAAAGGATTAAAAGTATTGGGAGTGATCCTTATGAAAGCAAACTTGTTGTTGTTGTTGTTGTAGGGTTTAATGCCATTTTCAGCACAAGATAGGCTATACATGGCAGTCGTTTATAACTGGTAGAGGAAGAACCTGGGAAAACCCTGGAAAGAACCACCAACCCATGAGAAGCTACCATCAAGCTTCCTCACATACCCATATTGGCCGAGCCTGAGACTGAAACCCACACAGACAGAGGTGAGACAGAACGGTGAGTGATTTAGACCACTCAGGGCCCCTGAAAGCAAAGTAACAAAATCAGATGTGCAAACAATTAGTCTTTAGATCAAGACAATCATCAGGCATCTTAAACTGCTTGTCTGCTAACAAATAACCTGCACATATATCTATTGTCTACTCAAGGGAAGCTAGCAAGTATATTGCTTCCATGGTTCATGCAAGTGCGAACAACCTGTATTTGTACTAATATTTGTGTTTTGCTGTAAAAGAAATACTGTTTTGATGCAAGAGAAGTTTTGAATATATTCCTTTTCCATTAGATAGATTTAATTCTTAAGTGATACTACCTAAAAGTTTCTGCCAGTGCATGTCGCCCGGTAAGCCCTTTGGCTTGTAAAGTCAGTGTCTTCTTTGTTTTCCCATGTGACAACCCTTTAATTGAGCTGCAGGTTTGATACTTGCTCAGTGCCAAGGAACAAAGGGTGATTATCTGAACACCTTGTGATTTTGCCTCACAACTGATGCATGTTTTCTTGCATCCAATAATATTAAAGAGTCCATGCTAAGTCTGAACATAAGCACCTGCACATGACATTGAGGCTGAGGAAACACAGTTGGATGATATTTACGATGACTAGAAAACTTATAATGACTAGATCAGGGGTCTCAAACATGCGGCCCGCCAAGCCATATCCTGAGACCCACAAAATGATTGACATCACAAGGTGTGATGAGAGGTAACAAAGGTGGTGCAGCCCTTACGCCACTGAAAATGCCTTCATGCAGCCCTCAGGGTGGTTTGAGTTTGAGACCCCTAGACTAGATGATGATGGAGGGTTTCAGAAATTTATCAGAAAATGAAGATCAGATCTTGGACTTTATACCAGATGACATTAGATAGTACCATTTATTGGATATGGAGAATCACAAAAATGTGAACTTCACATTCATTGTTTATTTGTCATGAATTAACATATTACGGAATATAGTTATTTGGATCATTCTGAACAACAATTTCCATACTGGTATGTGACCTATAACTGAATTCATGGATTTATCAATACACATGGATTTAAGATGCCAAGCAATATGAATTTTATTTAATTTTGTTACAGGAAGATGGACAAATTGCAAGTTGTCAATATATTTGTAATATAGTCCACTTAATAATATAATTGTGTTTTACATTTTGCTTTTCTTTTTATCTATCTTGTAAAATAGGAGTGTCAAAGAGACATAGGTAAAATGGGGTTGGGGTTGGGTTTGACTCATAGTATAGTCAACCTAAAACTGACTATATATGGTAATTGCTGCACCAGTGATCAAACCTCACCATCCCTACATGGCCTTAAACTTTATGAAAGTTAGCGTACCTTGTTAGTTATTTAGCCTGTAAATGGTTGAACATAATCTGATAAAAATACTTCTAGAAACCTCATAAATGTTTGGGATGAATAGTCACTTTTAATACATGCCCATTGCTTCACATTCCTGAGTATCATTATGTTAAGTTTAATCTTTTTTCTTGTGCTTGCACACTTAAGGTCATTGTAAAATTTCTATATCTAGCAGATTTTAACTTCATTTTCCTATGCCATACTGAACTAGAAGATTAAGTGAAGCTTGTTATGTCTTTTCTGGTTTTGCCTTGTATACAGATCAAGGTGGAATAGTTGGTTTAGTTTGGAAGCTCTCTAATAGTTAGGTGGTGATATCAAGGTCTCATTAAGACATATCCACTGTACCCACATTAAGTTACCAGGATTGGTTCCTTCAACCACACTGATATACAGCACCTTAAAGATATGGTTTTAGGTCTTCATGAAGTCACCAGCACCATTGTTCAGTAAGGTAGAGCCTCCCTGGAGCTGTACTTTCCTATTACATTGTTGCCTTTGTGGTGACTGACATTAAACTACAATGCATATTTGCTATAAAACATAGTACTCAGGTCCCATCAAAATGGGAAATTTGAGTGTGCTATTATTTATACTAACAAAAGGCTGAGTATGTGACATAATAAATGTGTGAACATAGCACTTATCATTGTTTCTTTAGTGTATACAGCTATTTGCATTTGAACAGGCATATTGCAATTTGCTACAAAAATCACTGTGAGCTATTTTACTTCATTACCCGTCGGCCCGTACACCTAAAATATGGGTCCAATGAGAATGGAAATCACAAATTGATTTGCTACAAGTGGTAACCCATTTACCACAATATACACATGCATTTGGTTGTCATTTTGTAGTGGTATATTTGTTTCTTAATGGATGAGAACTGATTGGGCCTGAATTTGAACGAGTATCACCTCATCTTAACAAACAGAATGCTAGAAATGACCCTGTGCCCAAGGCTTATTTGGAGAGCTTATATGAAACTACAAGGGTCTGGAGTTGATAATGTGCAAGAAGTTAGAGACTTCTGAGGGTCCAACTTTGACAATGCATTTAATTTTTAACCTTGGCAGTGAATTTAATTTTCAATTTTGATAGTGAATATAATTTTCAACTTTGTTAAGAACTGTAAAAATATTTATTATTTATGTAAAAGAATACTGCCATAATATCCAGTAATTTGTGTAGTAGTTGAATTTTTACTCAGTTTTGTAGACTGAACATGGCTCAAAAATTAAAATGTCAAAAGCTTGATAATAACATTGACAGTGAGACCAGTCTACGATGGACACACATGAAACAGAAAAGTTTACTCAATTATGGACAGGTGTCCATATATACACATGAAATATGTAAAGGGAATAAAGACAAGAGGGTTTGAAAATGTTATCCTGTATAAGTAAGCATCCTTTATATGAGGGTGTCCAGTCCATAGTGGTAGTTTTTCAATAAAAATATCAGAGCAATCAAACTGAAATAATAAAATGATTAACATAAAATACAGATTTATAGACATAAAAAAAGGCAAATATTTTAAGCTACAAATTTATTACAGTATTTGACCACAAAATGATGGCAATGTTAAGTTATGGCAAATTAACTTCTATTCCTGGGGTAAACAACCACAGATTTATCTATCTAATAAAGAATGACACAATAGTGAGAATCACAGATAAGAGACACAGTTGTGAGGACAATAGATATGAGACACAGTTGTAAGGACAATACATGAGACACAGTTGTGAGGACAATATATACAAGACAGTTGTGAGAACAACACATACAAGACACAGCTGCAAGGACAATATATGAGATACAGTTGTGAGGACAATTCATGTAACACACAGTTTTGAGGACAATAGATATGAGACAGTTGTAAGGACAATACATGAGACACAGTTGTGAGGACAATATATATAAGACAGTTGTGAGAACAACAACTACAAGACACAGCTGCAAGGACAATATACGAGATACAGTTGTGAGGACAATTCATGTAAGACACAGTTGTGAGAATAATACATACAAGACAGTTGTGAGGACAATACATACAAGACACAGTTGTAAGGACAATACATATGAGACACAGTTGTGAGAATAATACATACGAGACACAGCTGTGAGGACAATAGATATGACACAGTTGTGAGGACAATACATAGAAAACACAGTTGTGAGAACAGTACATACAAGACAGAGTTGTGAGAACAATAGATATGACCGTTGTGAGGACAATAGATATAAGACAGTTGTGAGGACAATAAATATGAGGCACTTGTGAGGAAAACACAAGACACAGTTGTAAGGACAATAAATATGAACCCTTACTAAAAGCTGAGACACCACCACTATTTCATGGGTGGGGGGAAGGGTAAAGGTATGAAAATGGATACAATGACAAATAGAGTCACTATCTCTTTCTGTCTTTATTAAATATTATTAAATATCACCTAATTTTAAATCATGTCAATAAATAGTGTTGTCTGAATATATTAAGTCCAACCTTCTCTATAGGCTAGTCATGTCATCTATAGCCAAGCTCTTGTTTTCAACACAACATGTTTATTTCTACATTTGAAATCCATAACTTAACCAGTGCACTTATCTAGGATGGAAGTTTCAAGAGTTTGTCTTGAATTCATGATGTGGATGTAAATTTAAAGTGTTACATTACTTCTTTGATGACAAGACAGTTGTGAGAACAACACATACAAGACACAGCTGCAAGAGGATTCTGGTTTGGAAATCTGTACAAGTTATGAAGGTAAGCACAAGGATCATGCCTTGGAAATTTGTACAAGTTATGAAGGTAAGCACAAGGATCATGCCTTGGAAATCTGTACAAGTTATGAAGGTAAGCACAAGGATCATGCCTTGGAAATCTGTACAAGTTATGAAGGTAAGCACAGGGATCATGTCTGGGAAATCTGTGCAAGTTAAAGATTGGTTTCTTTTCAGTAAATGTTTTAAAAAACAAAAAGTATAAAAAAAGATACTTCCTTTCTGTCAAGCCTGTCTTTTTACAGCTAGAAAAAACCCCATAAAGTTTGAGCACTGATGCCAATCTAGGGTCTTGATGGACAAGCATATGGATGTCACAATGATTCCCATATCAAGCTTTCACCAAAGTGGACTGACCAAATGTGGGGCATGGGCTGTGACTAAAGAACTTCAGTAGTTTATAAAACTGATATATGTAGCTACTGGCAAAGTGAACTTGACAAAATGTGGGGCATGGGCTGTGACTAAAGAACTGCAGTAACCTACAAAACAAATACATCTACACAAGTCTGAAGACATATCTGGGTTAGGTCAAAGCATAAATATTTATGTCAACAGAAAAAAGGTACACAGCTTTTCTGCATGTAAAACAAATACTTCTCTTTATACATGTGCAGACATTTACTGTATATATTTGCTTATATGTGACTCCAACTTCAACACCGAACCTTAATCTGCTGACATAAGGCACTGGCAAATTTATGTCCATGGTTTTTGTCCTAATGATTACTCTGAACAAACTACACGGCCCCAGATTTGCTCTTGCATTAAGAGCTGGCAGATCTGGGTCAGTGCAGTCTGCTGTTGTACTTGTCCTATAAGTGATTATATCTGGTACCTATAACTTGTGTCTTTCAGATCTTCCAGGTACATCTTGACACAGTAATATTACATGGTCTTTACAAAAAAACAGGACATTTTAATCAGTGGCAAAACCATGCAATTAAAATATATTTCTTTTCTTGTATAACAGGATGAAATATATAAAATATTAGTGCAGAAAAGAAAATGTTATTTTTTTTAATATCGCCATTTTGCACCTGATTCTAAGTCTAGAAGATTAAACTCCCTTCAACCACCAATCCTTACTCATATGTTAACACCTGCAAATCTTCCTGGCAGTGTTGGGGGGAAGGAAGGGGACTAAGACTCCAAAGTGTGTTTTGAGGTCCCAAAAGGGGGACAGGGCAGTGCATGTGACCCAAACCAATGATGTTGTACAACTAATAATAAGCTATCTACTCAATTAAGTGTATAGCAAATGAATGGAAATTCAAATCTGAATATAAGATTTTTTTTTAGAAATTTTTAAACTACACATTCAAACAGAAACAACAGATCAACATGGCATGATTAACATCACCACA
>JAECUM010053979.1:0-17612 GCA_016617855.1 Megalonaias nervosa
TATATTTATTTATTTATTTATATGAGTGGTCCTGACGTTTATAATCATTGGATTTGATAAAATTGTAGTAATTGGATTTGATAAAATTGTAGTAAATGGGTTGGTGCAGTAATGTAATAGTGATGGATCGATTTAGCTCATTTTGGAAGATGTGAACTTAAGACACAGTCGGCTAAAATGTATGGGTTTATTTGATTGTGATCGTTTCGAATAATGTGCTGGTTTATTAACAGAACCCTTGTACAGGCTTTGAGATTAATATAAATCAAGATCATATTTTACATGGTTCTCGCTGGGGTGATTGCGGAAGACATTAATAGGTTATATGCAATACCATCTACCTCCACTAGGAGAGAGAGAGAGAGAGAGAGAGAGAGAGAGAGAGAGAGAGAGAGAGAGAGAGAGTTCACTCATCCAGTTGCTCGTGACGATTGTCTTCACAACTAGGTTCCACGCAATGTGACTTCCAGAATAGTTAAAATTTCAATTACATTTTAAACTGAAATAGCTCAAGTCCCTTGGAGTCGGAATATGATGTTCACTTGCCAGCTCTATATCTTTTAACCTAATTTGCAATTCCCTTTCATCCTTCTTCCTTTGAATTTGCATGTGTCTCTCTTTCTTCAAATTTTAACTCCATTTGTTTATCTTTCTCTCCCTCCTGTCTCTCTCTCCACTTTCGCAAACTGTAACTGCATTTGTTTATCTTCTTTCTGTAAATGCATCTATTCTTTCCCTTTCTCCAATTGTAACTGCATTTCTTTCTCTCTTTCCTCTTTCTCAAATTGTAACTGCATTTGTTACCTTCTTTCTGACGTTCTGATGTCTTTGCAGGTGCTGTTCGTAACTATTCCCGGTCATATTATATCGTAAACGAAATCTAACACACACACACACACACACACACACACACACACACACACACACACACACACACACACACACACACGACATGGCAACACAACACAGGGGAATCTGATCCTCTTCTGGAATCAATTCTGCTAAAGGTACTTGGTAATTCATTATGTCATGAACAGTGCCATTGACGTTTTATAAAGGACCTTTGTGGGAAACAGCTGACAAAAGCAGTAACAAATCATATAAGGTCACTGCAGAAGGTCGATATCTGACCATTATAACATCTGCAAAGTAATCTTTAAAATAAAGTACTTTTTTGAAAAGAAAATGTGTGTGTCTCACTTGCAATAAAGTATGTTTAACTGGTAAAAACTAAACTATCAAACGCTATAATGAAAGCAAAACACGCAACGTTGCTAGTTATTGGAAATTATGTTAGCTTCTTTTTTAAGAATTTCCACACCTGCACATGCACAAGAACACATTTTATCATTAATTAGAATAGTAATTACACATAAAGTGACTGTAATGGTGGAACATTTTGCAGACGTTCTGCTTAGCGTAACACACAACCATTAAGACGGACGTATGGGCTAGACTAGCAATAACTTGATAGCCTTTGATGATTAACCTCTCTTGTTGGAGAGGTGGGGAATACATTGATTGTAATTAGACTCCGTTCGATAACGGTCAGATACAGGAAGACAATGTTAACATAAGGTCAAATAGCGGAAATTACCCTAGTTGAGACAAGCCAGAACAAAAATATGGGAAATCTTTGGACATTTGAAATAATTGTCATAGCATGATACTCACAGGAGAGTTATTAATGAAGGATGTCTGTAGTGAATTACTGTGAGAAATTTTATCCTGGTTGCCTAAGCTAAACGATGACGTTTGTTTCACAGACGAAATACAAGGTTTTAAGTGATCTCCATAGATATATTAGTGAGTCCATGTTTTTCTGTACAATTGAAGATCTGACACTGGGATCAGTAAAAGTTATTGTTTTAATACATTGTCGATGGGACGAGTGTTTTGAAAGTAGAGGACACGGACAGAGAAATTCAGCTTCGTACAATAGATGATAATCTTGTAAAAGGCGCATAGGTATTGTTTCAATCATCTACGTTATGTTCATTGATACGAGTCTGTAATTATTTGCAGAATATTTTCATGTTAAATTCAAAATTAAAAGTTTCATTGAGTTTGGAAAATAATCGTGCATGCGTGGTCTTGAACGTTACATATCTCATGGATCCTAAGAATGTCATGCAGTATTTGATTTGTTCGGATTTGTTGATTTGTATGTAATTTAAATCACAAATAGTAGGAACTTAATGCATTTACTCTGACACACATTTGCGAATTAAATTATTATCAGATATGCATCAAAGATGCTAAGACTTGATTTTTGCTATGTCTGGAAAAATGTGAAAATCAATCGCTAATTAGCTAGTAATTATGATAAGAGAAGACATGAAGTCCATTAATTTATTTATGTAATTGAGTTGTGTGTTCCTTTGATCGAGAGATCGGCGTATGACGACCGACATAACTCAACTAGTAACGTACAGCCCACAGCGGGATGTAACAGTTCATCTACGAAGTCTGCTTATGTCATGGTTTCAGTTCGAAATGGAAGTAACCGCCAGGAAAGACATTACTTTTCTGATTATAGTGTGTGTGTGTGTGTGTGTGTGTGTGTGTGTGTGTGTGTGTGTGTGGTTGCTAAATGACAATACACCTTCGTTCCGCTGAATATATAGTGGGAATAGTCTTCAATCTCAGAATGGATACCTTGACACGTATTTAGGTTGCTTATTACATTGTATTTGAATGAAGAGTATCTCCATTCATGTACATACTGCACAGTGGAAAAGGGCTCAGCCTACAAACAATTTACAGTTGAAGATCCGAAGAGGTTGGAGAGAGAGAGAGAGAGAGAGAGAGAGAGAGAGAGTGGGGTAGTGAGGTAAAATAAATGCGGGAAAGCTCACATGTCACCAATAGTCGTTTGCAAAGGGTCGAGAGCTAACAGACTATGCTGCCATGACGGCAATCTGAGTTCGATCAGGTCAACGGATAATATGACGAAAATTGTTGTATCGGTAAGACAGAACGAATAATGGAATTTCGCATACACTTTATAACCCTATTTCTCAAAGAAAGTGAATCATTCAAACGTTGTGTTCAGTTTCATTTAGCTTATATAATTTGTTCAAGTTTTCTGTTACATTCGGAGACTTATGTTGTTCTTTTATATATCCCTCAAACCTGTTTGATTCAAACTATTCATTTCATAGTTTATTTTATTGCATACTTGATCCTGGCAATGACACCGACGTCAACCATCTCCTAAATAACGAAAGGACTATAATGAGTGGGATCACAAAGACCCTCCCACCACTAACATTGGCCATTTTTATAATCTATGGAAATAGTCTTAAAGCCATTTGCTTCATTAATGCTTTATTCTTTTTTCGGAAGAAAATGCTTTGGGTTTACAAACAAATAAAACATACGATAATACAGTTAAAGTTGTAGCAGAAATGGGCAGATGTTAATCCTTACAAACGTTAATACTGTTCTAGAAACACTTCATGTTATCTGCCTACTTTTCAAAGCACATTTTACCAAGTGTACGGTACGGTTTTCTTGTATCGTTCCTTATGGACTCTCAGTGATAAGCGACATTAGAATATTAAATACAGAGATCAACGTATAAGATGAGCTATTTTGAAGACTGAAAAATATTTTGGCTTTTGTCTAATAATCAGATCTCTACCGAGGATTATCTACTCGAAACGGTATATTGTATGCAAAATCGCACTTAAATGAAAAGAACACTATCGTCCTTTTATCATTATTTGTACTTTTTTGTCGCTTTTCGTTATCAAAATAGAGATGAAACTTTTTATAACAATCATACTGTGTTAGTTTGGCTGGGAGTAATGTCCACATGAGTACCTTCACAAAACACATTTTTTCATTCTTCGTCTACAAAATAGGAATAACGTGACCATTATACCAATGTAATTAAACTGCGCTTGGTTTTTTATATTTTCGTGGCCATTATACCAATGTATTTAAATTGCCCTTAGTTTTTTATGTCTTCGTGTTTGATATTTTGTTTTCTTTTTGTCTTCAGAAGGAAGTCATAGTATTCAGAAAAAAATTATTTTGTATGTTGTGGCATATAGAATGAGATTAGCTGTAGATTTCGGTGGCACAAAGTAAAATCTAAAGAGTGTATAGCTTTTGTTTTATAACGTGTTTTAGTCATTGCAAAAACCGTCCACCTTCGCGGGCACAGTTTTCGGCGCTCATAGCATTTTTGTCTTGCATCGGTATATGTGTCCATCCAGCCAAATTATATTAATAGTTTGAGATCGCAAGGTATGAAACAAGTACAAACCAAGAACTCTAGAATGTGCAAATTGGATGAATCGCCTGTCTGCCATTGTATGTGCTGTAATAATCAGCAGCATAGTCTACCAGTTATCATTGAAGATATATGTCTCTGTTTGCTTGTGTTCAAGCGCCAACGTGTGCACATATAGCTAAACAATTAGAAAGTATTGTATGCCAAAAAGCTTTACACTTTGTTAATATTTATTTCTTCCGGATAACGAAAAGGACAGAAAGTTCAAATCCAGAGATTTAAATGTGAGACAATCACTATAACAGATTATAGTTCAACCGATGATCATTGCTGATAACTCTATATAAAGAATTGCATAAAGTGTATTTGACAATATCCGCATTCGCGGAAAAGATTTTGAGAGACATTAATCGATTTTGTTTGGATTCTAATATCACATGTACTATTTTCTTGCTGGAAGAAAGAGAGAAAAAAGAAAGAGTAAGTAGTTATGTGTCTGCTTTCAGCCAAGGTGTACAAAGGATGCATTGGATAATGTTCTTATATTATTGCAAAGACGGGTGCATTTATACAGCAAAACGTTTGTGTCAAATGTACCTCGTCTATTACCAAGAAGTAGTATGTTCTCAGTTCATGTTTCCTGCAATTTCTTTTTTGTATTTAAGATCAAATGTCAATAATACCATTATAAGTCACATTACGTTATCCTGGTTATTTTCTTCAACTTGTAATACGGTACTCTTCTACTTGAGTCAGGTAACACATACTACATTTTGTAATATATACATGTATAATACATACATACCATTTTCTACTACAGAGAAAGACGTAAATTAATATTACAAGTGCAAAAGAGTAGTATAAAGTGCAGAATATACTTCGAAATTCATTATCATTACTTACTAAAGTATTAGTAAGACTGTCTGGGAGATCTAAGGCATGCAAAACCCAGTTTCTTTGATTTCATCGTAACCATTGTGAAATCCCTTACCGAAAACAATTATGTACAAAACCTTCTATAGTTCTTCTGCTTCAGTATATCGTGCATCTATTCTGTGTGTCCAAAACGGAAGTCAAAGATTACTAAGTGGTAATACGAAAATCTTTGAATGAATTTTTAAAAAAAAATCAAAAGCAATATTTTTTCATCCGACAAGTCAATGAGCACGTTAGTAATTCCAATGAATAATTTGAAGAATATTTCTTTTCGAATCATCTCTATTTCCAACCAAACCGTAAGCTCAGTGGTTTCTCAGAATCTGATCTAACATAGGAATACAACTATGTTGCTTACCAAATACTATATGCCCATCCCATTTATTGCCCCACGACAAAGTAGAATATTCAGGAAATATGATCAATCCAATAAAAATTTTCACTAACTCGTAAGCAAGGCTAGGCCTTAAACTCAAGTATAAGAAAATATCCTGCATACATCTTGTCATACGAATTACAGTGTTATACGTATCCACTCCGGTAAGTTTAGAATGTAACGCCGAGCCCCAGAAGAAGTTTAACGTATAATTCAATGCTAATTTTCCCCACTTTTCTTTTTTCAAAACTGTGCGGAAATCTGACATGATTTTCTAATCGGACTGTGTTAGCATATCATTCAAGAAAGTCCACACCTGAACGTACAAAAATACATTTTTAATTATTTAGTTTAAGAATTAAGTAGCCATTTTCACTAATGTGCTGAAAAGGGTTTTTCCATTTTATGACCCATACTCGATCCATACTTTTCTTTATTCACATCGGACACTTCCAAAATAATAATTGCTTCTACGTCCATATTGTGACCGATAGGGAGGGACTAACTCCAGGCTCTGGTGTCCATGAACTGATATATTCAGTTTGTATGAAACGTAATATTTAGTTACTAACTATTCTGATAAAGTCAACATAAACAACACACAAAACCAAGAAACAGACGGCGGTATAGTTTAATAAGAAATAAGCAGATGCACATTCATTGGAAACCTTTTTCTTATGTAGTAGGACATGATTATCTCGCTTACATAAACAATGCACATTATTATACGTTATAACTATCTATCAGCGAGATCAAAGTATACTTAGTTCTTATTAATGAACAAAATGTAAAGCTTACATGTGTACTTGCACACCATTATTAGCAGACGTTTTATTAATGCTATAATGTTCACGCTCAGAAAGGGTAATATCACACCACTGATGTCAATAACCGCAGAAGTCACACGCTCTAATGTACTTTGATTTGAATCTTTTCGTAATCAAGGTTTTAATCCCCGTCCTCTGCCATAATTTTGTCATAAAAAGTTAACATGTGTTATACACGACGATAATGTTCTCATATACTGCCAAGTCCAAGAAGGCCGAAAGAATGTTCTGCTACGCTGCTATTGACATTACTTAATTTTTCCAGAACTAATTGTAAGCAGACGTAACTGAAAAGCTCATAGGGCAATATGTGATGTTTTAAAACGTGCAAACAATTCGCGTTGTCTTCTATTATTCAAATGTACCCGAAGGATCATCTTCTCGAAAACGTACCAAGAAGTGCAAAATACGATTAATTAATGAGAACAGTGCCATCGATGAATAATATACTGCGTGTTCTTTCCAGCAATCGTGAATGAAAACAAGGAACCTGAATATGATCTTAGAAACAAATTCTATACTTTTAGTTTGTCTATCAAGTACGTCCTCAAGAACACATGTTAAATATCTGTTTCGTATAAGAATTACATATACAGTGGCCATTCTTACTATTACAATGAAATGGTTCTTCTTAATTGTGTCAATCGTCTCTAAATGATCAATTCTACTGTGATGCATATTATGGAATATATAAACATTGTATTAAGTTAAAAACGGCGTAATGCGTTGAACAATAAACGTTTGGTCTGTAAGCCCAGAGAGTGCAGATTTGATGATTGGCATGTCTTCTATATTAGTTCCTGTAGAAACAATAAGCGAATTGTAAACGTTTTAGAAAGTGATAATAAATACCGAAAACATTTTTGTTTATTTGTGTCTCATTGCATACTTACTGCACTTTTTACCTAAGCAAATATAAATATCTTTTGGCAGAAAACCTTCCAACTAATTATTTAAATGTGATCCAACCTCTGAAGTACATTAGGTCAATCGACACCGTTTCTGGAATACTCTGTTAAAGTAATAACATATGTGTGCTGGCATTGGAGAGAATGTGTCTAAATTGTCTTTTGAAAGCATTTAATGGACGTTCCATTCACATTGTCTGAATACATAGTATTATATTCTTTCAGGAAGAAAGAGAGAAAGCAAAAAGAGTAAGTATTAATATGTGTTCTTTCAGCCAATAATTACATCTCATCTCTAAAAACGTATGTAATAAGGATATATATATATATATATATATATATATATATATATATATATATATATATATATATATATATATATATATATATATATATATATATGCTATATATAATATAGTAGAAGGAAATGGGCTTTCTAGATTGTTCTAGATTTTAAGCCTCATTTAACTCTAAAAACGTTTCTATGTTGACTTTCTAGATTTTGGGCCTCCTTTCCCTCTAAAAACGTTTCTATGTTGACATTTTATATCGCAGGAAATGTACATGTTAGTCAGTCTGTGCATATGGGAAGCCTATCCTCTTATACTTTGCTAGTCTATACAATACTTGTGCAGCGTCAGGAAGACAGTCTCGACATATCTGGAGGATGACATAGCAGAAATTATAGGAGAATGACCTAGTAGAATCTCTGTGAATTTTTTTGAGAATCACGTGATTGGAACATTCTAGTAGAGTTTCGCGGCACTATAAAAGGCAGCCAATTTTTCACTCATAGGTCATTCTGCTGAGATGTGTTCGCTGGGATAAGAAGGTAAGTGAGACGTCGACTATTGTAGATATGTCTGTGATGGAGTGGTAGATATGAATGATGTTTCTAGATCATACACCCTCAATAAGACATGTCGGATAACCTTAAAGAACTTCTTCGCCAATGGTCAAATTTTTAACAGTAGCTATTAAAAATTGTTTGTCAACGTGTTTATATAAACAAAATTAAATTTTTCCGCTCACTTTCGATGACATTCAAATAACTCTTTCATTGCTGTTCTGGTGAGAACATACTTAGAGCCTTTCAAAAAAACTTCGACTTATTTAAGTCTATATTAATTTTAGTACATTTTTCCTAGCTGATTGGATCATGGAGATTATCGTATTTGGGAATAAGCTCGTCTCGTAATTTTTGAAGATAATCAAAATAACCGGTATTTCCTGATTTGATTAGCGAAAGTTTTATTTTATCAAATTTACTAAAACAAATACCTGAAATTTCATCATTAAATTCAAACTGTAATGGTTGGCCATTAACCATTAACCGCTTAATTTTGCTATTAATTCCATCAGATAATTTTGAATTTTCGAACATTATATCTAAAGTTTAGACAAAATTACAAGCGTAATGTATAATAGCAAGTGTGTTTATCCCATCCTCACAGTAACTTTTGTCATCAACATTACTTAATCCACGTTTTATAATTGTATCTGTTTCAAGTTTGTGATAATTTGTACTAATAACATTTGTCTTGATAAAACTGATATTATTGTTTAGTGCTGCTTTAAAGTTATCAAATTTCATACATTTTTGCGCATACCCACGAGGAGTACCTTTTGCTTTTTTTGTCAGTTTATCGTCATCTAAAATGACGGCATGCATTTTACTTCTTAGTCCAACAAATTAATTAACTGGCACAAAGCAAACCACGTCCTTAAATTTACCAGTAACTTTTTATTTGCATCATCATGAAATCCGCTACTCTCCGGATAGTCTGATAAATCAAATAAGTCACAGTGGTCATAACTATCCTGGTATACATCCCCACATTTTATATCATACACTAGCGAATCAGTATCAGTCAACATTACGTTTGAATCTGGCCAGACTCTCTTAACAAACCCGCTGTGAAAATTGTACATCAACCACTTTGATATGTCTAATACAAACACACCAACACAAATCCGCTTACTTAACTTTAAATATGTCTTTTGTCGTTGTATTGCAACAAGATTTTCATTGAATATTTTCATACTGACAAAACCGTCATCGTTAACGAATTTATTTCTGCGATTGATGTCGTTTACAATCTCAATATTTACGCGTTTTCGAGTATTTTCCATTGTCTTGCCAAATACGAAATTGTTCATTAATTTGAATTTTTTTTTTCTTTTTCAATTCAGTCTTAGCAGCTGCACGATGCTTGGTATTTAAACTGATATAATATGCCATCCACTTTGACTGATTAAATATTAACACGCGATGAACTTTCCTAAGGACTAAGCCGTGGCCCACTGCTTGTTTTAGAGTTATATAGTGCATCACGTAATTTATTTTATTTATCAAATTTGTAACAAGCTTATTAACAATCGAACTTTTTGCTGTTGTCGCTGCCTGTTGCTCGGGTGACAAAAAACTATAGTCTATTAATATCGACTCTGTTCAAAACGGATAGTCGTTATGCAGATCGTAAAGTGATTCAGGATAGTCGAGATCAACTTCAACAAAATAACTAACATCGAAAAATCATTATTGATTTTTCTGGGTAAGTCTTTTTTTTTCGCTAAGAAATTGATCTGAAATTGTCCAGTGAAATCCATTGCACGGCATTGGCTCTGACACTGCATATGCATACAAATTATTAGTGTCCAGATAAATAATATAATCTGATGGCAATTTTTTATCGTGGTTTTTTAGACGTTTATTGTTTTCTACAGCATATGTTTTTGTTATGACGCTAATTCCGCCTCTGATACCTTTCTCAATAAAATTAAACATATCAATGTCGGTTAAAAGATCCAGTTCTATCTTGCTTGTTTTTAGCATAGCATCCCATTACAACCCTGGAGCGGAATAATACCAGCAGGGATCTAGTCCATAATTTTCAAGACTAACTCGAGGAAAACTCTCGAAAACATCTGCTAGCAATAATACATCTGTTTTCAAATATAGGTCAAAGTATTCACCAAATATCCTGCATCCGAATTTATTCAAAATTTCTTGTGTGTAACTATACTCACAATCTGATACACATTCACTTCAGCTGCAAGTAAAATTTGTCCTTCCCAGGGATAGAAGTTTCATCAAATCTGCTCCAGTCGTCGAGATGTTCATATGGAAAGACACCTTTTCTTGTCAGATCGACATAGTTTTCACCAAAACAATATCGTAGGTTATTAAACTCACTACAACCTTCTAAAAGTTTGTCCAGTGATTCTGACATAAATTGAAAGCTATCGATAAAACGTAATTTGTCAAGCGTGACTGACATATACTTTTCAAAATTGTTTGGGATACATTTTATGCTTTTTAGTTTATATTTAATTTCCTCGTTGCCAAAAGCCTCTACAATAATATGACTATCATAGCCACGAACGTTGTGTAGGAGGACAGGAATACATTTTGGAGCATGAAATTTTAAATTGCAATTGTTATGAGCTGATCCGCGATATTGACCGGTTACATGACAGTGATCGCGCACTTTATCATCGCCTAGAGGTTTCTCACAGATATGACAATTAACTGCATGGTCAAAATCTAGTTGTTGTTATTTTGTTATTTTCATTGAAGCTGATAATCTGTTGGAAATTTTATTAACTTCGTCCATGAGATTTTTTAATAACCACACAGCCGGGCTTTCAGATTCGCCATTGCTACATCTGTATAACTTTACCGGAGTAGACATTTTATCGTTAGCGAAACAAACTACTTTGTAGGAAACCTCGCAAGGAACATGTTGTTGTATGTGTCTTGTACTTGATTTATTTGGATCATTTTCTGCGCCGGCTACAGGAACAAGTAGACACTCGAAATCGGCATAAATCCCAAAAGGGATACTTAGCTTATGATGATAATTTTTTAATTTTAATACTTTTTCTTCCTCTGTTGGCATGGTTATTCTTTGAACGTTAACACAGTATTTGAGATGCTCTTGTAAAGTTTCAGGTTTAGAAAAACCTTGTAAACATCTGTAACATAATTTATTTTTTCCATGGTGTTTATTATATTGTCTGCCAACTAAACCGTTAAAGTTTTTAATCCAAGAGTAATGTCCTTTATAAAATAATAAATTTATTGTATTTTGCATAGCATTTTCTGAAATAAACATTTTCTCGCTCATCTAGTCCGAAAACATTTACCGAAATATCGTTTTGTTTTCCAAACTTTGGTATCTGATGTTCTGTCACTGGAAATGTTATTCCGTCAAAACCCAGTTCACTTCTGTACGGCATATATTTTTCAACTTGGTTGGAGTTACAACTTTGAGGATGTATAGCAGATAAAATTGCAATGCGAAAACACTCGTGGATGTTTTTGACATTTACGCAGCATTTTTTGTTTTTATTTTTTTGAGGGAGATCAACGTAGGAACTACCGCGAAGTACGTTATATTTCATTGTGTGAAATAAAACCTCCGTAATTGTCTCAAATTTCCAACCTGACCCTGATGCAGTAAATTCCTCAAGCTTTTTCCAAAAAATCTTAGTGTATTTCATTGGCGACTGTGGCAATATTTGTTCCAGTTAACTTAGCTGTTATGTATGGTTCTGCAATCTCGCTGTCGAATTTTGTATTTTCAAAAATTATATCAAGTACTTTTTTGCGATTGCATGTAATTTTGATACAATTACATGATACTGTACTATCAGTTTGCTACTTTTGTGAACTGCAAGTTCTCGAGTTACAATCGGATGTAGAAGATGAAATAAATTTGTGGAGTTAAAATTTGCTAAAACATTTTGATTATCAAATTTATAACTTTTATCATAGCCTGAAAATGCTGCAGCAATTTTTTTAAACATTTTCTGATAGACTCTTCTTAGCAATGTCTCGCAATCTTAACATTATATTATATTTTATATATTTAATTGGTTGTTTTTAAATTTTCAATTAGAGATATAAATTTGTTATAAGTATAATGTAAAAAAAATGAGATATATGACAGCAGAAGAACAGGAAGAATATCACATTCACCCTATGTACAACGAATACCCGGGAAATGCACTTGGTTCTGTGATTTGTGTTAGATACAGACGACCTTTCGGAAAATCAATTCCAGCTGGAATTAAAACTTCAGTAAAGGAAGATAATACGGATAGAATTGAAATGTTTAGGAAAGATTTTATTTACGCATTATTTCGTGGAGATATTCCAGAAGGACAACGAGTTTATACAGCAAACGGCACAGTTACTGACGACAATATTGAAAATTTGTCTTTGCAGGACGAATTTCAACCGCATCCAGTGTTTGATTTATATGAAGCTAACGATCGTGGTATCATACGAAATAAACAAACAAAAAAAGTTGTTGGAAGTTTGAATAACGTTGGTTATTTACAGATGTTGGTACGTGGCATAAAAGCAGATTTTGTTAATTATCTGTCACATAGGTTTGTTCACGAAACTTTTAATGGCACTATTCCAAATAATTTAGTTATCGACCATGATAATAAAATTAAGACCGACAATCGCATTGAAAATTTGGATTTAGTTACATCAAAAGAAAATACCAAAGGAGGAGCTGATTTTGATGGTTCGAATTTTAAAGACTCAAAACCAATTGTGTCAGTAAATATAGAAACTGGAGAAGAAATAACAATTAAATCAATGACAGCTGCCGCAAAACACCATAAAATTAGTTCTCGTGCCGTAAAATTTGTTGCCGATTAATTCTGTCTTTGTAAGGCGTGTGTGTGTGTGTGTGTGTGTGTGTGTGTGTGTGTTACTATAGCCCGACAAACATTTTCAATATATATAAGGATGATATATATTCATTTATTACATAATATGGCTTTAATGAAGAGATTTGCTGATATATATATATACCAACGACAATACAATCGCAAGTGATAAGATCACTAACAACAATTTTACAGCAGGAAATTTAGATATATCTACTGGTTATAGCGAAGATGATATTTTGTATAACAATGACGAACAAGACGAGATTGTTGACGTCGTTGACAAAAAATATTACAGCAGACCAACAAATAGTCGATATAATGTTAAATATCATATCGCTAAAAAAAATAATAAAATTTAATTTTACTGTTGCCGAACAACAAATATTTTGGCAACTTATAAAACCTTTTTTAAATCTAAAAATAAATGGCCAGTAAAGGAGCATACAATATCAATTTACTTTTGCTAAAATGTTTAATCTGATGCCAGTCGACAATGAAAGAAAATTACATTTAATATCGTTATGTCGACCGGTCAAATGTAAATCTGTACGAACAAATATTTATTTCAAAATTGTCCGAGTTGGCACCCAGCTATTGTATTTATCGCTATATCCGCGCCATTTGACTAAGCTTTTAGTGCCGCGTTTCCTAATAACTTTTTCAATAACAAATATATCTTGTTCTGTTTTTTGAAGTTCCTGCTCGTAAAAACTACCAGTTATAGGTTCTCCAGCCAGATCTTTTAGCGCGTAAGTCACTGGTATTGTTAAAAGTACTTTATTAACAACAAATACTTCTTCGCTCCAGTTCGGAGTAAATCCTTTTTCGAACACCTTTTTCGTCAGAGAAATTCTAACTTTATCACCCACTTTAAATTTATGTCGGTGGTACATGTTTTCGTTTGCTAATATCGGATTTTTAATTGCGTTGTTTGGTGACATCCTTGTGGATCTGTGCTTCGTGTTATTATATTCGTCAACAATTTTCTGTAGATAGTCAATATATTTATTTGTGCTTTTGGCTATCAAATATTTGTGGATTTTTGGGTTTAGTGTGCGATTAAATCGCTCGACGATAACACTCTTACCTTGATTTAATGTGATATATATTTTTGATGCTATTTTGTTGCAAAAACTGCTAAAATTTTTTATTAAAAAACTCTGCTCCGTGGCCAGTCCAGACCTTATTCCTCTTTCTTTCGGTACTAGAGATGATCTGTTTCAACGCATCAGTTATTGATGTTCCTGTCTTATCTGAAACTGGTGCACTAAAAGCATATTTACTAAAAACATCTACGACATTAAAAAGATATTTTTTGTTATTGTTAAACTTACCGAGGCCTGACACATCAACTAAATTTATCGCCCAGATATCGTTATTTTATAACTGACAAAATATTTTTCAGAAAAAAATATTTATTATAAATCTGAAGAAAAAAAAAATAATTTTATCTGTTTTTTGGTCAAATTTTGACGTTTTTACGACCATTTTGCCTGATTTTTGCCTCACTTGTTGGTCATATTTCTTATTTTTTGAGGGTAAAACCCCGAGTGGGTTAACGGAAATTTAACATTGGAACATTGCAAAATCGATTTTTTTCCTGGGTTTTTTACCGGTTTTTTCGGGGAGGGGGTTGTTGTCTAAATATCTATGAACAATTTCTAAAATTGTGGAAAACCTTGAACAAAAACTAGAAAAAATCGATTTTTCAATTTTCCAATGTTAAATTTACCTTAACCTCCTCGAGGTTTCACCCTCAAATTTAACCATTTTCCTCACAAAAAAATTGAATTTTGTTTTCAGTCGTCTACCAAAATAATATTGTCAGGACATCCAGCTCCGGATAATTTCTTTGAAAACGTACTTTTTCATTTTCCGCAGACTGCGCAAATACTTCTTAATATCACTCTATTATTTTTATTTTCTGTTGTTTCATTGATATATTTTATTTCAGTTGTGCACTTGAGACAGTATGTTGACATTTATATTCCTTGATTATATAATATTGCAATCTCATCATTAGCATGGCAAGGATGCTTGTCAAACTGTAAAATAAATTTTAAAAAATTATTATCCTGAGACATTTGTTTTATGAACATCACGCAATAGTATCCACAATCTAAATTTCCAACAGGTTGAATTTGATTAGACGAATAATTTATTATTTTATACTTGGACATGTATTTTTTTTATTGCGTCACTTGGTGGAAGTCCGAACGATCCAAATAATTATAGCCGTGGACTGCTACCCGACGTGTTCCAGATCCATCACTGAAATTTTGTATATTTATCACACACGATCCACTAGGCACTTGACCGAGTTCATCTTTAGAATAAACTCCGCGGAATCCGGGAACAAGTTTTTGTCTACCTAGTATATCAAAGTTACTTAACGCGGCCGAGGTTCTGGCAATGTTAGTCCTCGGCCAATTCTCAGCAGATTTGGCAATAGACTTCCCGCTACTCCCGCCAGCAACGGTCCTATAAACCCACCTTTTTTTTTTTTTTTAATCTGTCATATTTTTTCGTTTGGGCATTTTATATTTATCCTTGGACAAAACTTTCATTATACCGTCGCCGGAAATACCTTTTTCCTTGCGCCATATACTGCGCCAGACCTTGCTGCTAATCCTAGTGTACCAAGTACTGGTAAAATTTGAGGTATTACTGTTTTGGCTATTACAGATAATGCCGGCCCAACGGAACCACCAACTTTCAACTGTACAGTACTTTGATTCAACACAAAAGGTTTACCGCGATCGTATTTATTCACCCGTCGTTTAGTTAACATTAATTTTGTTGGTGTTCCAGTTCTTTTTTGAGGATTAATTTTTAATGATACCGTCCGTTGTTTAGCAACAGCCAAGTTTAATTTTTTTTTAACTTGACCATCAGTCAAATATATTTCTTTTACAATATATTGTGTCATTATATAACGATGACAGATTAAACTTGCACTGGCATTTTTCCTCCGACATTCAATTGTTATAAATCTGTCGCTGATCACTAGCGCTTATACGTATAACTGTGCCACAGGAACTGCTCCGAGTGTCCAAGTAATTTCAATCTCAGCCGTTGAGTCGACAGCTCGCTCGTTATGTTTACTAACATCAAAATAAAATATCGGATAAAGTGTATGAAATTCTTCTGCTGAGATCTGAGATCCGTCTTCGACATCCTGGTACTTCTGTGCCGCATCGATAAGATACAATAAGGTCTAGTAATATTTTTATTAGCATCATTTGCACAATTACATTATATCGCTCGATCGGGATATTGTTTTGGAGTTGAGCCTGGCGTATATTCGTCTAACATCGGCGTGATCAAATATGGCGTTATTTTCTTGTTGGTTACCGCGTCGTGTGTGCTGCTGAAATACAATAAACAGTTGCCGAGGGAGTTGTTCACTTGGTGTTGTTGTTGCGCGCCCTGTGTAGTCGGTTGTATTTGGAACTGCTGTTTGATATATTTTATGTTGCTGAAAATAATTCCTGCTTGTGTGTTTATCGAGTATACTATTTAATTCTGCCATTTTAGTGATGGATGGCGTTATTCGTGGAATCCACAGCGCAAGTTTGTTTATGATAAATTGTACATGAGCTCCAACAGCTCGGAACTGACAGTCATTTTGTTCTGCCTGGTCCAGGATCAGGGTATGTTTAACTCCATGACATACTGTATTGTAATCGCGACAAAATCCGAAAATCATACTTAATGGCAGCATCATTGTAATTTGACGTGATCCTGCTGCTAGTGCCTTTCTCTCAGCATAACCATCATTATAACGTATATTTCTTACCCTAATTGCTCCGTGAACTAACTTTAACATTGCAACGCCATCCGCAGCTGCACCTGGTGGTGTTATACCAAGATTATTACAAGCAGCAGTAAGTGAGACTCTTGTAGTGTCTGCCGTAGCACCTGTAGCTGGTGCGGCTATACCAAAATTATCATCATTAGCGATAAGAAAATCTCTTACAATTGCTGGATCTGCAGCTGTATCAGCTCCATGCGCTAATGCTCCTTTTGAAATAAAGTCTCCAGATAAGGCTAAACCATCTCCAGTATCTTTAAACCACATCATATTAGTTGCAGTTGATCTGGAGTAATCATCACAAAACGAAATAGTATTTAAGATTTTACTTGCAACTTGCAGGTGACTTGAAATATCCTCAACAGTTTGATTAGCTAGCTGATATCTAGCACTTTTAAATAAACACCAGCCGTTGTTTATAAGAGCTACTTCTGCGCTTGGAGGTAGTGCGGCAGGTGGATTAGCCACTGTCATAATCTGGCCACGAACTTCAAACATTGCTTTGTGAGGCAGGAGAAATAGATCCTCGTCTCAGGATTAAATGTTCTAACACCGGCCTTATTTGGTTCATTTGAATTTTCGTCGAGATACTCAACATACTCAAATACTGTTACTGTGTTGTCGATGTCATAGGTTTCTGCTAAGTCGAGATAATTTTTAACAGACATTATATTTTTTGGTTGCATAAAATTGTACTACTGTGGCGCTGTTGCCCTAGATATTAACTTTTGTATGCTTTGCTCACCTAGCGGGGATCAAATTTTTTTTTTTTTTTTTTTTTTTTTTTTTTTTTTTTTTTTTTTTTTTTTTTTTT
>JAECUM010053982.1:0-10981 GCA_016617855.1 Megalonaias nervosa
TTGTAGTTGATGAGGCCCACTGCATTTTAGAATGGGGGGGGGGGGACTTTAGACCATTAGACCAGAGTTCAAGAGACTTTCCAATATAAGGCCTAGTATACAAAACTGTCTAAGATTCCTTGCAGTTACAGCAACAGCAAGTCAGACAGCACAGAGGGACATTCACAGAAGCCTAGGAATGAAAACGTTTAATATTTTAAGCACCACACCAGTTATGAATGAAAATATTTCCATTAATATTAGGTCTCGTATATCATCAACTGGGGGAAGGAACACTGTAGAAGGTGCTTATGACAATGTGTACAAGCCTTTACTTTTGGAGTTACACAGAAATATGCACGAGTTTCCATTGACAATTGTATACTGCAAATTGCAATGGTGCGCATATGGCATTGAACTTGCCAAGAGACTCCTAGGGTCATTATTCTGGATGGATTGTGAAAGACTTGAGGAGGCTGCATGTGTGGTACAATTTCATTCTCAGCAACCTGAGCATGCAATTACTTATCCCCTGTTTAAAACCCACAAAATGATTTATAATTCAACCAAAGAGATATATGCTGTACTTGGTATCTGTGAACTGTGGCAATTGACCTATCACCACTTGTCAATCACGCTGGATCAATTAACCAATCAGCGAACGTAAATTAGACCAACCTCCAGGTATTGCTTAAGTCCGCCATTTTCCTCCGACAAGCTGCTTGTACCAATAATGAATTGATTATAAGCATTTACAAATTTTGCAATGATTTGTTGATTTCTCGATCGATAACGGTGGAAAAAAGTCTAGTAATTCTGACAGTCAATATCCAGATCGTCTAAATGGATTAATTAGATGTATTCCTTTCCCGAAACATAGGCGAACTTCGATGGATAACGACTTGTCGCGTTCACGATCAGCTGAATAAAGACATAGCTGATGGCAATTGCAACGTGTTTGTTTGCATAAAAATATGTCCCGTTGATAGCTTGAAGAAAAATGAAATTGAAAAATATGTATGTAAAACTTAACGTTTCAAGAATATAGGTGGAGAACCCCCTAACGTTCGGGCTTTGATATATATTATAATTAACAAATATTAACAAGGATAACATTATATGCTAAATACATCAATATCTTTTGGAGCAAGTTTCCTTTCATATGAATAAGTTCTTAAACAGCTTTTACAATTGATTGTTATTATTTACTAAAAGAAAACACTTAGGTCATTAATGTACGAACTTGAACTATATATCTAAATATTGTCTACTGCAGTATAATTAATGCAACTTTGTAATTTTATATTATTAAGAATAATACAAATCACATTAAATAAACATATCACTTAAACTGAAACATATTTCTTTTCCAAATACTGCATGTTGTCGGAGGTTAAGTCACGTGATTTGGTAGGCGGAGCGATCTATCGTCTCGCGTAAGGTCAATTATAGCCAAGCATATTATTGACTACTCTGTAAAATAGGTATACGATTATAGTTATAAAACAAAGTTGATCCTGACGTGGCAACAAATCAGGATCTAAACTAGTTTCAGATGGCTCCATGTTAGACACACTGAAATATTGCAGGTAATGCTTACGTCTTTATATCCGTTTCTTTTTCATGACACCATTGCAAATTCTGTTTAAATAACGGTAAAGATAGGAAGAACCAAGACTAGTACCTGTTAAAATGCCCAAAATTATTAATACAAGATATTAATTACAGAGTACATGTTTATTAAAATCTCATGCATGTTTTAAAGATCCAAGTTCATAAAACATTGTTCAAGTTCTATCCATAATATTTATACCAACATATGAACATCACAAGTTACTGTTGTTGTTGTTGTTGTTGTAGGGTTTAAGGCCATTTTTCAGCACAAGATAGGCTATATATGGCGGCCAGTATAATTGGTGGAGGAAGAACCCTGGAAAACCCCGGGAAGAACCACCGACCCACGAGAAGCTACTGGCAGGCTTTCTCACGTGTCCACGTTAGCCGAGCCTGAGACTCGAACTCACGCAGTCAGAGGTGAGATGGCAGTGATCCGTAAAGGTGAGCGCTTTAGACCACTCGGCCACTCGGGGCCCCACAAGTTACTGTAAATTACTACTATATACAGTATACACTATGAAACTAACTGTCATTACAAATTTACATATTATGTCAATACACAATAAAAACCTGCACTAAAAGAACCAAAATGTTTTAATTACTCCTCTTTTTTCTAGGTGATATTTTAATTACCAAATTTTTCAATGTTTCTGGTGAAGTAAATGAGAAAGTATATTTATTTTTACTGGAACACTTATTATTCATTTGCTTGTTATGCAGTGAAGTTAAACAAGGCAAATTATCGATTTACTTGGAGACTGAATATATTGTTTTGTGCTCTCTCTCTCTCTCTCTCTCTCTCTCTCTCTCTCTCTCTCTCTATATATATATATATATATATATATATATATATATATATATATATCATTCACACCAAAACATTTTTCCATAGGTTAATCAGGAAATCAGGAAAATACTATGCCAAGATGTGATCCCAATTCGACTGGTGTTTGCAACTATAGCCCTTGGCATGGGATGTGACTTAAGGCAAGTGAAGTGAGTAATCCATGCAGGTCCTCCATCAACTCTTGAAGGTATAGTGGTGATTAAGATCCAAACATTTTTATTTTAATTTTGTCCCCATCATCTAATGTGACACAAGACTTAACACAGGACAGAGGGGATACAGACTGACTGTCAGTTCATGTGTCCATTCAACATCATAGCTTGGTTTTCATTATATTTTGTTATGGCTGAAAAGCAAAACTACTGTATTTATGAAAATATATTTTGCTGGGTAGAGTACCATATGTTTCAAGCTAATAAGAGTATATGTATATAAGCCATGTATATTAAACATATCTGGATATATATGTTTAATTGCTTATATTCAAAGTTACCTTTCATTATGCATTTTTCTTCTTTCAGTATTTAAAGCCGAAAAGAAGTTCATTACTCTGATAGTTACTGGATCAATTGTTTTCAATTATAGGTATTCCCAAATAGATTTAATATGAAATTTTATTCATTACATCATAACTATAACTCTGGTGTGAGCATGTGCAGAAAATATGTAATCACATCACTTATTAATACTGGCATCCTTTCTTTGATTTTTCTTTAAAGCCTACACACAGGAGATTAGCCGTGCAGGTAGAGAATTTTCCAGAGCCCAAGCCATTTTGTATTATAATGCTACAGACTTAGCACAAAGACATATTGACAAGGCCATCAAAGATTTTTGTAAGTCAAAAAGTGCAGAAGATTGTTTTTATCAGGGTGCCTCAATGTGAATTTCCAACAGATTACTATTCAAGAATGTTGTGACATGTGCCAATTATCAACAGTTTGTGAGACCCACCATCATCCAATTTCCATCCCTGGAGCAAAGAAACCAAGTGATGCATGCAATTCAAGACTATGAGACAGCAGATGATACAGGATGTTTTGATGAACACATCACATATTTAGTTTCAGAAACTTGTGAGTGCTGCAACACTGTTCAAGAAGTTGAATTTAATTTTCACCTACCACCATTAGTGGCTTCAGCAATCCAAAGTATCATCAAACATGCATTGTAATACGATGCATGTAATTTATCTCTGTCAACTGACAATGATTGTATCTATGCTCTAAACCCTTCTTAGTGTATAATCGTGGTTAATGAAAAGAAAAGCAAATTTTTTATTAATAACAATTTTTACAATAATAACTTCTAAATATTTAACATACTTATCCACCTGATTTCTCCTCTAGTGTACATTTAAGTACCCAGTTGCATCCATTTACAGAATGAGTTGTAATCTTGTATACAGTTAACATGTAAAACTCCAGTGTTATACTTGTAATATTCACCTTAATAGTAAAAAGTATTAACTAAACAATACAGTCACTGGACAAGAGTATTTTTATTTTCTAAATTTTTTGGTGTGAATATGGTCACTTGGAGTGCCAGCCTAAACATGCAAATAGGCTAAAGTGTTACTGTGGCCTTTCAAATGTGCCACCAGTGTCAAATAATACACATCATTATTAAAATCAATGCTACTCATTTGCATGATTAGAATCAATCAATTCATACAAAAGAACTTACTGTGCATGCCATATAACTATCCATAAAGTAATTTAAAATGATTGCATACACCATTTATGTTCAGACCTAACTAACTATTAATTGCACAGAACCTAGTGATTATATATCAGTTTATAACCTTTTGACCTAATCTTTATGAAGTCACTACCACCATGAATTTAATCTGATTATCCTAACTTAATAGGATTTTTTGTTCTGACTGACTGCCATCTTTTACAGAAAAGGAAATTGAAGTTTGAATCAGAAGGGGAGGTGGGAACACTCTTAGAAGGGCTATCAAAATGACTAAGTTTTAATATTCATAAGGGTTTAGGTATAACCACTTGGTCCATCATAAAATACTTTACTGTTCAAACACCATGTAAACTCATTTCGACTTCTTAACAATATAATGTAATGTAATGCACACTTTTATCACTGTTCCTCACAATGTAATGTAATGCACACTTTTATCACTGTTCCTCACAATGTAATGTAATGCACACTTTTATCACTGTTCCTCACAATGTAATGTAATGCACACTTTTATCACTGTTCCTCACAATGTAATGTAATGCACACTTTTATCACTGTTCCTCACAATGTAATGTAATGCACACTTTTATGATTGTTCCATACAATGTAATGTAAAGCAATGTTTTATCCATGTTCCTAATAATGTAATGTAATGCACACTTTTATCACTGTTCCTTACAATGTAATGTAATGCACACTTTTATCACTGTTCTTTACATTGTAATGTAATGCACACTTGTCACTGTTCCTCACAATGTAATGTAATGCACACTTTTATCACTATTCCTCTAAATGTAATGTAATGCACACTTTTATCACTGTTCCTCACAATGTAATGCAATGCATACTTATCATTGTTCCTCACAATGTAATGTAATGCACACTTTTATCCATGTGCCTCACAAATCAACTTACACATATACTTCATTATGTGAAGAATAATAACAACTTTATTTTTCTGTCTCATAATCAAAGTTAACTTTTATGGTGCTGAATCCATGCTTCATAATCTTGTTGGGATAAAGATCCATCTGTAGGAGCAATTGTCTTTTCAAATTTATGAAAGATTCTCCCTATTTGTGTCTGAAATGGTCGAATATCTCTCCGGTCGTTGATAATCATCATTTCTTCAAAGGCCTTCTTTTTCTTATGCAGCTGAGCTTGAACAATAACACCAGCAGCATGGTCGTACTGTTCTGCAACATGGGACATACTAGCTAGTGCTTGATTTTCTTGAAATTGATCGCATGATGTTGTTAGACCCAACATTTTTAACTGGGTTCTTAATTTTCCTGACAATATGTTCCATTTGAAGGTCAGCAAGAATATGTGAATCTACTTTTCCCTTAGTGTTAACAAATAAACCATACAAAGACTTTCTGGCAGTATGCAGGCTCTATGATGCTTGCTGGTGGGCAAGAGAACGCAAAATTTCCAGTGCATATTTACTGTGTTAATTAACTGCCTTAAAATCTGCCATCATGTATTTGAGGGTAGTTAGTAACCTTGTCTTGTCAAGTACTTGGCAAACATCAATGAACTCCATATAAAGCAGTTCTAGCTGTAGTACATTATCAGCATAATGCTAAACTCTGTGATGCTGAGCCTCAGACAACACTGGTATCTTTTGCTTCTTTGGGATGAAGACTGTTGCGATTGATCCATTTGGTAGTAGAAGTCGTAGTGGAGTTACAATCATCTCTTCGGTATCCATCAGTATCCTATTGGTAGCATCAATGTTTCTACCAAAGACATATTCATCAATGAATTTGTCCATAGTATCATTCAACCAGGATTCCATTTCCACCATGCATGCAACTTCTGGTGGAAGGTGATTGGTCGGGGTATCTGTCAAAGTCTCCAAACCAAAATAACCACAGAGAGCCTCAACAATCTAGCCTTTAATGAAAGAAACGGTGAAGATTTTGTCATGATCATAATGATTTTTAACATCTGCATTGACTGTTTTTCTACTTAAAAGAATTCTTTCTGCATTCATTGTGCCTTTGTCAAAGGACTCCACCTTGTTCAAGCACTTAAACATTACAGTCAAAAAATTCATTGCAGTATGCCACATTTCAAATGTGATAGGATAAAGGTGATTCAGTTTCTCTATTTCGGTGAAGCAACCAGATCCAAGTCCTTTGCAACCAGTAAATCGCTCTCTGGTAAGCTGATCACCCCCAGTGTGTTCTGTCAATTTCTATTTACCAGCAACCGTATATATTTCTTCCACTGCTTGCTGATTCATATTTGTCCAAAATAGAAACAACATCTGCATACTTTTGCTCATTCAGTAGAAGAACCTCTAAAGGCACCACTACATTCTTCTTTGTCAGCTCCTCACTGTATGTACCCAATATATGAGTGGGCTGGGTCTTGTAGAGAAAGTCCAACTGGGGAATGAATTCCTTAGCTACCCTTGATATGAGAAGCCTGTAATAATTCTTTAATATTCTTTCATCCTGTTCAAAAGGAATAAAGTGATAAAACTGTAAATCTTGAGTTTGTTCCTGACTTTCATATGGCATTTCATCAAAAGACTGTCTAATATGGAAGCTAACCCAAACCAGTGTAACATGCCACCATGGTGATCAGATCTTTCATGTTTGACCCCTACAGAAATGTTAATATTATCCCCAATAATCCTGAAAGGCTGGCCATTTCTGAATCCTTCCACAACATCATTGTAGCAATGCTTCCCAATATCCTCTATAATGTGGTTGGCAGTTTTGTTGGAAGAAGTCACACCTACTACCTGAAGATGGTCAAAGACCTGGTTTTAAAAATATTACAGTAATTATTGCACTGATTATCATATGCATAGTATATGGTTGACAAATTATGTTCTGTATTTACTTGATTACAAGTTAAGTCCAACTGCAAACTACACAGACCCAGATCTGCTGTTGCATAATGTGCCAAAAGATCTTGCATTATGAAGGATGTTATGAGTTATCTGTGGAACTAAAATAGACCTTGATCTACAGGTTCATTCTGCAAAGGCAAATTGGGTTCTGTGTTGTTTGCAGATGGAATAGACTTCCAAGTGAGTATGTACAGTACAAGATCAATGTGTCAATATGGGTTTATTCCTTACCAATAAATTTGCCTGTCATATAGGTTCCTGCAAGACAAAACATGACTTCCAACGAACTATTATAATGTTAAGTTATAATGAATGTTGATAGTATAAGGAATAAATCTATAATAGTTTTCATAAGTAAAACAACGTTTAATCTCTGAGAAAGGAGTTAAATATGTTAGCATGTCCAATATAAAGTCTGCAGTCTTTTGATCTGTAATAAGAAACAAAACATACTCAGTGTCAAAAACAATACTTGCATCACATTATGTCACTGTTATCAATCATATATGAAGAAAATATGTTTGACATGCTAAATAATATCTAAAATTTCACTCAATTACTCAAGGGTAAATTTTTTTTTGTCAAAGTAACAACCGTCCATTCATTTTGCATATTTTACCGAACAGATTAATATTTATAAAGACATATGGTGTCTCATCAACCTGTAACTATTATTTCATCTGTAAAATAATGAAGTGTTGCATTTCAAACCTTCTATTAGTAGGCAAACATCACTTTGTAATGCCAAGCAGGACTCTCCATCCAGTGACAACAAAATTGTGACATCTTTTTATAACAGTAGTATGCCAATGAAATGTGGAAAATTAGACCAGCACTTTCCAAAGGCATAATGCTCTTGTTATACAGGGCAAAGGGAATGTTTGTGATATTGAAGAAAACTAAAAAGAAAAGAATCGACAGAAACAATAAATAAAGTATAAATGAAAATGTTTTCACAAGCAGTTATTTCAACATTTCCTGCCTGTTAATAGGCAGACTTAAATGATAAAAAAATGGAACTGTGGTCCTATAAGTATATAATTTTCTTTTGTTTATTTTCTGTGAAAAGAAGAAACTCAAATAGTACTATTTCTTACATATTTACAGCTACAAGCATTACTAATAGCAGAAAAATTAATCAAGATTAAATGGAACATTGAAGATGAAGTTATTCAAAGTGATCAATTCAGACCAATTGAAAACAATAAATTTTCACTCATCTGTGTTTTAATCACTTTAGAACTAATTATTATTAGTTTTCTCTGATATTAGAAAGATATACATGAAGTAAATGTTAAAATGGCACCAAATAATACTTCTTTTTGACTGGTCAAGAAATGCTTTGTTAATACACATGTTAATGTATAACACTGGCAGAATATGTAAGTGCAAAATGTGGAACTGCAAAAAGGTATGCAACATGTAACACTATGAATTTAAATAATGAACGTTTTAGGGAAATTGGAACAAGTAAACAAGAAAATACCAAAAAGGTAATCACTATTTCATGAATATATTCATCTAGTAGGACAACTGTTAGTACCCTTTGAAGTCTAGAGGGTTCATGAAATCTGTAGGACATTAGAAGGCTGTAAACAAGTCCAAAGCGTGGAGTCAGGCCTTGTATTAAATACTACCAACTCTGGTTACTGGCACTGAAACAGCCAGAAGGCTCTCCAGAAGAACTGGATGACATGTTGCTATTTTGGCCACTAATTTGTGAAAATCAAACTCTTAAATTTGGATAGTCCTTTTGAAGTAGACAACTGTTGTCAGATCTAACACTTTTGTGATGCACTTTTTTAAATATCCATAAAAATGGAATTTTTTACTGCCATTTTGATGCTTTTGATTTGCAGTATTGTTTCAGCAATTGTGGTTTCATCAATATATAGCATACAGTGCAATAATTCTACTGTGTCTTGGTTTGAAATACCCCCAGCAACAAACCTGTCTTAAAACATCATCAATCAATTTTTCTGCACCTGAATGCTGCTCTATTGTACTGTGTGGGATATTTAAAACAACTCCAGTAATGAGAAGAAGACCTATAAAAAATTGGATTACTGAAAATGAATTGGGTTTGTTCCACAAAAGCTTTTAAGGAATTATATTCACCTGTTTATCAGAAATATCCATTTTAAAAGTATGTGTTTGGATTTTTAATGCAGCTTTAACAATTTTAGTTATATCGCTACGATGTCTGCAGTGTGGCAGTTTATAGTGATGTCTAGCAATGGGGCGTCATGCTGCAGACATGCAGCGTCATGTCCCATCCTGTCACATTATTCCGACACCAGGCCAACCAGTACTAATACTAACAAGTTAATACTGTGCACCAAGTGAAGCAGCTGTTAGTACCATTGTTATAAGTCTTTGGTATGACTCGGCCAAGGTTCGAACCCGCAACCTTCTGCATCCAAGGTGGACGCTCTAACCTCTAGGCCACCGGAACGGTCCCATTATTAAAAGTGACTGTGACCTTGACCAAGTGTGGTAGGTGACTGGATGTGTAGGCTATCGAAATGACACTTAATAATGATGTCACTGACCAAATATTGTAACTATCCCTCAACGTTTTCTGAACGCATGATCATACAGAAACACTAAACTAAAACCTTCAGCAAAATGCTGACAGTGATGCAATCGCTGACAGACAAAACAAGTAACATATATCTTCCCCAGCTAATGCAGATGAGGCAATAAAATATCAAAATATCAAAATAGGGACCACATTATGCTCATTAATGCAAAGGAGTTTTTGATAGCTTTCAGTTTTTAGTAATAACAGCCATTTGTGAGGGCTGATAGCGGACATTTGAGTAAATTGCAAAATGCTTGTAGTCATAATGCTTCCAAGTCGGTTCATATTTTGGTTCATATTCTTGTTTCTTATTTTGAGTACCTTAAGTATAATAAAGACACTTGTTTGTATATTTTTGGTAACAGCAACCATGTATTTTGACTCATAAAATGGTCATTTACACAAATCTGTGAGAACTTCATGCCATCCAGATACACTATAAAAATTGATTAAAATTTGCCAAATATATTTTGAACAGTGGACAACAGCAATTTTTTATGGGCTGACGAGGGCTGATGCATGATATATTCCGCCCCAAACCGTAAATTCACTAGTCATGTGACCTGAAAGGAATATATCTGAGTCATATTAACAATGAAATTTAGTATGGATGAAACCCATTATGATGTTTACCTGTGTGTAGCTTAAACCATTCTACGGAGCAATATGTTTTGTCAATGGCTTTTGACGCTTTGTACACAGGTTCAAATAGTAAGCACACACAAATAAACACATGCATTGAAATTATTTTACTAAGTAACAAAGGAGCAAACAATTACATATTTACATCTTTTTTCCTACAAAAATAAATTGTGTCATTTTTCCACAAAATTAGAGCAAAAATAGTTAATATTTTGGTAAAGTGCTTTGACTGAAAACTTGCTGCTTTTCAATAACTGGGAGAGCAGAATCAGTTTGTGCCTCTTTTGTCAAGGAAAAAATCTCGGTATTCCTTGTGTGGTTCCAACTAGAAAAAGATTCTTTGCCTTTTGGTACTTGCTGCGACACATCACACCTGAATTATGGTAATGAATTTGAATAATAAATTACTACTGTTCAATAATTTTCATGTAATATGTACAAGCTGTAATAATGTTTTCACTCAAACCTATTATTAAAAGTAACATACTTTAAGCAATCACTGATTTCCAATATTCTTTCAACATCACAAGTACCAAACTATGGAAAAATGAACCATTATTAAGACAGCTGTCTTTTATGATGAGGTCTGAATATTATAATGCAATATATCTCCATGTTCTACTATACAGAACCATAATCATACTCTAGTCATATCTATTTAAAATTATTTAATATGTATGTTAGAATACTACACACACACACACACACACACACACACACACACACACACACACACGAACGA
>JAECUM010053983.1:0-10795 GCA_016617855.1 Megalonaias nervosa
CCAAAACACACTGTGTATGGACCAAAAGACGCTGTGTATGGACCAAAACACACTGTGTGTGGATCAAAACACACTGTGTGGACCAAAACACACTGTGTATGGACCAAAAGACGCTGTGTATGGACCAAAACACACTGTGTGTGGATCAAAACACACTGTGTGGACCAAAACACACTGTGTATGGACCAAAAGACGCTGTGTATGGACCAAAACACACTGTGTGTGGATCAAAACACACTGTGTGGACCAAAACACACTGTGTATGGACCAAAAGACGCTGTGTATGGACCAAAACACACTGTGTGTGGATCAAAACACACTGTGTGGACCAAAACACACTGTGTATGGACCAAAAGACACACTGTGTGGACCAAAACACACTGTGTGGACCAAAACACACTGTGTATGGACCAAAAGACGCTGTGTATGGACCAAAACATAACCAAAAGACGCTGTGTATGGACTAAAAAGGGAACACAAGTCTTGCGTGTACCTATAAATTTGTTTGTGATAAAAAAACAAATCCAAAATCTAGTTTTAACTATACACAGATATGCCATTTGCATAAACATGGACTGACAGTCAGAATTGGGAAGTGAGGTGAATAGTCCCCTTCTTTTGCGAATACAGATTCAAACGAAGCAATGATTTTCATGACTTCTATTTGAAATACCACGACTGTAACGGTATGTTTAGGGTCCCATCAATTAGTCACCTGGGGAGTCCTGTTTGGGGTCCTGGTCCTTTCCAATACCTACCCGTCCCCATCCCAGCCCCAAATGATTAAATGATCGTTCATTCCTCACATGATAAACTTTGTGAAATTTGGATGCCCTTGGATATCTAGATTGTACATTGTACGATATCATGACGCCAGGTCAAGAGTTGTTATTATGACAGTATTATATTATGGCTATATTATACATTATATGTCATTATATGGAAAAATAGGATACAGTTTATTAACTTAAATAGAATAATGGTTATGTGACAAATTAAAATACACCTGCAAGATATAATGCCTAAAACAAATATTATTTCCCGCAAGGAATTTATATTAACAAACGAACCACTCGAAATGAGAAATTATTGTTACTAGATGATATGCACATAGTGTTCTTCTAATACTTAGTAGATCACATACATAACAAGCAATACTTACTAGATCATATACATAACAACTAATACTTACTATATCACATACCAAACAACTAATACTTACTAGATCACATACCTAACAACTAATACTTACTATATCACATACATAACAACTAATATTTACTATATAACATACCAAACAACTATTACTTGGTAGGTCATATACCAAAACAACTGATACTTGGTAGATCATATACCAAAACAACTAATACTTACTAGACTACATACCTAACAACTAGTACTTTCTAGATCACATACCAAAACAACTAATATTTACTAGATCACATACCAAAACAACTAATACTTACTAGATCAAATACCAGAACTGATAATACTTACTAGATCACATTCCAAACAATACGAAACAACTAATGCTTACTAGATCACATTACCTAAAAATGTTAATATCAATCATTTTATAGAGCAACTTTTTCTTTCATGTCATAACATGGCAAGAGTTAAAGTGTGAACGCATTTCTCATGTTGATCTGGCCCCGGGTGACCGAGTGGTCCAATGCCCCGGTTGACCGAGTGGACGCTTGAGTAGTTCAAGGTGTTCTCATGTACAGATCACTCAAACAAATACACCTCTGTCTGCACGAGATCGAGTCTCGGCTATGGGTTTCTATCTTATCTATCTATCAGTTGGCATGGCGTCGGACTCGTAACCAAAGTGTCATGGGTTCGATATCCATCTAGGACAGCCGAGGTCAGCTAATTTAGTATATGTTTGGGAAAGGCACTTAGCAATAATATTTTCTGCATGATACAGCTAATATTGTGCTAAAATTGCCTTTAAAAATCACAAACACACACTTCATATTTGGACTGAATTTTGTTTCTGCCGGAAAGGCATTTTTGCTCGACATGATGTAGGCAGTAATGTGTTAAAATGCCGTTAAAACCCCTCAAAAAAAACCCAAAAGCAGTAATTTGGTTATTAGTACAGTTTCTCAATCAATATGACAAGAGGCAAAATGTTCATTACCATAAGGACGGTAGTACTCATTGTAGACTAAAACATGCATTTTACTGCGCTTTAATCGTTATCCTGCAAAGCGATGCTGAGAAATGATCGTCAACCACGAAAGTAAAGCCAAGGGAAATAAGCATAAAATTGGTTTGTGACAGGTGGTGACACTGATGACTGGAATGGTTATCTCGCTTTCTAAAACACTGTCACAGACATATCCTTCTCGTAAGCTGCCTTTGTCTATTTACAAAACTTTCATTACTCAATAGTAAATAAAAATTAACTTTCTCCTACTCGTCCCACTCCTACTCGTCCCACTCCTGCTCGTCCCACTCCTACTCGTCCCACTCCTACTCGTCCCACTTTATACCTTTCCTCTTGTCATCACTGCTCATGGAATAATCATGGCTGTTAGAGAGCACTATATACTTTGTTAGACTTGGTGTGTGTCATAAGGGTACTTTATTGGGCCCATTTTGAGACCGTCTTTCTCGGCTGCATACAAAATGATGGACTATAATCAAAGAATGGCCTACCCGGCACACAAAATGTAAACAGTTTATTTTCTCAGGTTTAGCACCATCTTTCAGCACATTATAGGCTATACATGGAGGTCAGTATATTTGGTGGAGGAAGAACTCGAAAAGACACTTGGAATAACCACCGACCAACTGGAAGGTACTGGCAGGCTTTCTCACATACCCACGTTGGTAGAGTCGAGACTCGAATTCAAGCAGACAGAGGGGAGACGTGTGAGTAATTTGTAAAGGCGAGCACCTTTGACCACTCGCCACTGAACACAATTTCGTAAATGAGAAGTGTTATTTATAATGTAATTAATCGACGAATGAATCTGACACCTTACTCGTGTGCAGAACGTCTAACAATGGATTTAACAATCATGCGCATAGAGGTTAACAACTGATACAAGAAAATTATATTGTTGCTAAATGGAACTAAACAGAGCATGGAACTTCAAAGAGTAATCAAACGATACTCAACGTATGCACATCGTAAACAAATAAGACCGATAATGGATTTATCACCGTGGATGATTAATGTACATAGCATTTATTGAAAAAAAAAAAGATTGATCTATCACTTTTGAAGACGTATAGTCATCAACAAGTAAGATATATTTACATGTTTGTATTTACATCTCCGTTTACAGCTCTGTTATATTTTAGTGTTTTGTTGATTATGGGTTCGGGGAGGGGGGGGGGCGGTGTCGGGAAGATTTTATTCAACCAGAGCAATTTCTAGGAGCAAACTTGATAATGTACAGTATTCACGAGATTGTGTGACATCATAGATTAGTTTCATACATTTCATAAATTACATAATTTCTTAACATATGGAATTCATTGGATATTTCTAGGTATACCTGTTTAGTAATCTGATACAGGAATAAATTCTTTGTATTAAATTTTGGGGCCGTGTTTTGTATTTCATCCTGAGAAGTTGTAATATTCGTCTCAAAACGGCTCACTTGTGAATTATATAAATGTGAAACAAGAAACACCATGCAACTGTGAAATTAGTTTCGTGCTGTGTGGATGTTGGTTGATTAGAAGAAATTATTAGCAGTGTTTGTGCGTTTAAGAACCTTGTTGTCTCGAGATCCTTGAAAATATTGGCAAAAATGGACTATCAAGTCACGCTCACGCTTGTGCTTGAGTCGCTCGGTACGAAACTCCTTTCCTGTAACTGTGTAATTGATTTTCACTCATACAGCAGTCTTGAATTAAGACTTTCAACCACTGAGTCATAGTGAATTATATTGATTCAAAAATGGAACACAGGTATCTCATGACCTCCACCTGACGATCACGATGTAGTTCCGATTACACAGCTCTCATCGAATGGTCAAGGAGAAACCACGCGTGGCCCGCCCTTCCCATTCTGAGAATGTTTCCCTCGAACGCCTCCTTAGTCCCAGTAGACCCGTTAGTCCCAAAGTATACCTCGAAGGCCTCCTTAGTCCCAGCAAACACGTTGGTCCCAGATCCTTGGTTTCTTACTGCAAGTAATTAAATATCGTTCTCGGAGTCAACGTCATCATCGACTGCAGTATCCGGGTTATAAAAAAAATCTAACAGTTCTACGATTCCCCATGAAACATCTAAAATAAAACAACTGAGCTTTGTAGTACGTGAGACACGTTTAAGTACGAATATACATTACGCATACTCGCTCATGAATTGGTTTCGTTAAACATTAAATTGTTTTATTACAACTACTGTGTGAGATTAATATTATAACATCCACGTTCGTTCATGAATCTGTGTCTGACTGGATTAATAAGAATTCGAACATTACTCGCCATTTAATGCATACAACACTTAAACTGAATTCAACTTGTCACTTCTGTTATAGAAACGGCTAACTTGAAACAGATTACATTATATCCAGTAACATAGATTTTACTTACATTAAAATTTTTAATAAAATCTCAAACATTTAATATGTGAAACAATTGTTTTACTTTAAGCAGAAAGCAGGAATGAATACAATTTTATATTTCACATATCACTATAGATGAAGATTGCTTCCGTAAAGTGGACAGCTTCTTGACAAAACTTGCTGTATTGTGAGACCACATCGAAATTTTACTCTTTTATTATTGCTACGACCGTGTAGTTTAATTACATGTGTGTTAAAATTTGAATTCTTTCTATTTCATTTTTATATCATTAAATATAATTATTATTATGATGATGATTATGTTCGCAAGGTCTGACATTTTGATAGAAACATTGTGTTTATTGAGAACGTAAAAGTGACTCGCGTGAGCACGATTTTTGCATGTCGGTTTGTCGATTCAAGTAAACAGTCGGCAAAAGCTATGTAAATGATTGGTTGTGGCCACGGTCATTTCTAATAATACTTGTTGACATTCTGTACTGCGATGGCGAGATTTCGAAATCGCCATGTGTTCTTCGTGCGTGTACATGAAATGACGTTTTAGTTCGTCTTAAATACTCAGGTACCTGCGAAATAGTCACAGAGAGTCACATTTTTAACACCTTGTAAAGTTTGTAATACCTTGAGAAGAAGGTATTCTTTTGTGCTGGAAAGAGTTGTTCGTTTGTACGTCTGTAGAACGACTGTAGAACGACATATGTTTTATTATTGATGATAGCTGCACTTCATCTACCTTTTAAATAATAATTATTTTCCCTGGAGAACTATACAACCGGCTTTGGACAAAGACATTTAGTGAAATTAATTCTAAATTGGAACAGAACAGTACAAATTGTGATCCACAGTGAAAACTCTGGACATTTGTGTAAAACCTTCGTCTGATGTCATCATCCGCCATCTTGGAACGGAATTGAGATGCAGACTACTTCAATTAGAACTGTTTATTGATAGGACTTATTTGTTTTTCACAATTCTAGGACAAATGTTTGGATTTTCTTCGCAAACCTAAGTCCTATTTCATATTTTCCCCTTTTCACCGTGTTTTCTAGGGAAATAAATTATTTTTGTTAAAATTTACAAAGCTTGTTGTCTTCGCTCTTTTCTTTATGTTACTTTAAACGAGCCGATACGTAACGCTCTATATGTACACTGGTTATGGTGAAATGCACGGCCAGGGAAATTGATGTTGTAAGGTTTCTCAACGTAGACCATTTGCACTTGCATCAGTGGGTGAACCAAACTTAGTATTTTGAAATAGCCACAGCAACAAATAAACTACCCTCCGGTAACGCTGTATGCTCGAACAATACCCAAGTACATTTGCGTTCATAGATAATGTTGTTGTTGATGTGGGGCTTAACGCCATTTTTCAGCACACGATAGGCTATACATGGCGGCCTGTATTAATGGTGGAGGAAGAAACCGGGAAATCCCCGGAAAGAACCACCGACCCACGAGAAGCTACTGGCAAGCTTTCTCACATATCCACATTCGCCGAATCCTAGATTCGAACCCACGCAGACAGAGGTGAGATGGCAGTGATCCGTAACGGAGAGCGCTTTAGACCACTCGGCCACTCGGGGCCCCTGCGTTCATAGATAATGCAATGACAATAAGTACCAACAATACGGCGGCTAGACAATACATGGCTTTCGTTCTAACAAGAAAGCAGGATATGTTCAATATCAGATCCAATCATCATAAGTAAGCAGCATAAACTATGCGTCAAAGCAAGTCATCAACTGTAGGCAGAATAGGCCAAATGTCAGTCTTCACGATTAAGCAGTATCGGCTATTTGTCAAAACCTATCATTCGAGTAAGCAGAATAGGCTATCTATCAAAACCTGTCATTCGAGTAAGCAGAAAAGGCGAAATATCGTCACCAGTTATCAAGTCTAGCAAACAATTCTAACAGAGGGTTCTGATCAGCAGGAGAATGGATTAAATGTCAGAGAATGTACCAACAGTGTTGCCAAGAATTCTAATCAGCTTATTGATAGACACAGTTATGCTGTCACAGAGGGCAACGTTTCTAAAACATTAAAAATACGTTCTCAACAACAACTTAAAGGAGTGTGGAAGATCGCTTTCACACAGAAGTGAAACAGTGTTGACGATCCTTGTAACACAGAATAGCGAAAGAATGTGGACTATCCTTGTCAAACAAAGGAATGAAAGGGTGTGGAAGATCGTTTTACACAGAATAGTGAAAGAGTGTGGGAGATCTTTTTACATAGAAAAGCGAAAGACCGTGGAAGATCTTTTTTTGCACAGAAGTGAAAGAGTGTGAAAAGATCGTTTTCACACAGTGAAAGAGTGTTGAAGACGCTTTTCACACAGAAGAGTGAAAGACTGAGGAAGATCCCTTTCACACCGAAGTGAAAGAGTGTGGAAAATCCTTGTCGCATAAAGGACTGAAAGACACTTTTCACACAGAAGTGAAACAGGGTGGAGGATCGTTGTCACACAGAATAGTGAATGAGTGTGGAGGATGCTTGTCACACAGAAGAGTGAATGAGTGTGGAAGATCCTTGAATCAGGGAGATGGAGGCCCATACTTTACATATTGAATCAGGGAAGTGGAGGATGTCTACCTATACTTTACATATTGAATCGGGGAGATGGAGGATGTCTACCCATACTTTACATATTGAATCAGGGAGGTGGAGGATGTCTACCCATACTTTACATATTGACTCGGGGAGGTGGAGGATGTCTACCCATACTTTACATATTGAATCGGGGAGATGGAGGACGTCTACCCATACTTTACATATTGAATCGGGGAGATGGAGGATGTCTACCCATACTTTACATATTGAATCAGGGAGGTGGAGGATGTCTACCCATACTTTACATATTGACTCGGGGAGGTGGAGGATGTCTACCCATACTTTACATATTGAATCGGGGAGATGGAGGATGTCTACCCATAACTTACATATTGAATCGGGGAGGTGGAAGAGACCACCAGCTGCCCCACTAAATCAAAGAATTTGTATTTTATTTTTTTGCAATGTGCTGGAAGATGCGCATCCGTTTGTATTAGAATGCCAATGGTATTTGCCACTTAGAACGAAGTATATAGGCCCTTATTTTTGCAAAGGCCCGAATATTTTGAATTTTTTTCTTATTAATGTCTAAATTGCACGCAATCGATCGAGGTTAGAAATCAGGGAAACTATAATCAAATGACTCTAATTTAACTTACTATTATGATAATACTACTTAGAATGGCATAATTTAATTAATTTGTTATTAATTTTTGTACTAATTTGGCTATTACTTTCATCTCATCACCATGCCACTGTACGTGCATTTATTATCAGATTTCAGGATTAATGTTCTTATGATACTATTAAGAAAAGCATTTTGAATAATGTGTCTATATTGATGTGTCCCGAAAGGGCGTGTATTGAATAATGTGTCTATATTGATGTGTCCCGAAAGGGCGTGTATTGAATACTGTGTATATATTGATGTGTCCCGAAAGGGCGTGTATTGAAGTTATTCTAGTGCATTTTTCAGTCCCATATCAACCTGTTGTATAATCATTTCGTATCATATTCTATGTATGTATGTATGTATGTATGTATGTATGTATGTATGTATGTATGTATGTTATACCACGTTTATGTGTATTTGTACATGTATGAGTATGCATGAGAATGTATATATACCCAAGTGTATATCTTCAGTATTTATTGAATATTTGTACATTCTATTTATTTATTAAACTGTATGCATTAAACGTGTCATCCTCAATGTTTGTTAAAAACTTAAATGTATATTTATATACTTGTTGATATCCAATCGGCTAAATGCAAATAAAGTTAATATTCTTCTTCTTGGTCCAGTAGTCTTCCAACCGTAGCAGTTGTAATAAAAATAAAATAACAATTGTCTATCTTGTTATGTACTGAATTGTACGACCTCCTTTCCTAGTCAATTACAACTGACATGTGATCAATTACAGGTGTTAAGTTTCACCTGTTGATCGCTGTTTCAAGTTTTGTTTTCTATGTCGAGCATTCAGGCACATAATGATAAAATGTTTTCTCGCCAAAAGCCAAATTCCGACTGAAGCAAAGGTGATTTATAGATCATGTTTGGTTTTGTATTCTCCTTTCACAACCGTTTGCCATCTTACTTTGAAGCTTACGTCACGACTTTTGCTTGTTTGTTTGATAGTAGCGATTCAATGTTGAGAAACTATTCTTCAACATAGATAGATTATCCAATCATAAATTATTAGTCTTCATAGCAGATTATTTTTACTAGACTTAATATACACGTGGAAATGTGTTATTTGTACCAGACTTAATATACACCTGAGAGGGATTACTTTTCCTACACTTTAATGTACACCTGGAAAGAGATCACTTTTCCTAGACTTAATATACACGCAGAAAGGGTTTATTTTACTAGACTTAATATAGACCTGGAAAGGGACTATTTTTTCATTAGTCCTAATTATACACGTGGAAAGGGGTTATTTTACTAGACTAAATATGCACGTGGAAAGCGGTTATTTTTCCTTGACTTAATATACACCTGGAAATTGGTTATACTTTTACTATACTTAATATACACTTGGAAATTGGTTATACTTTTACTATACTTAATATACACCTGGATTGCTCAAGATTGATAATTGTTTGCTTATTGTTATCCCTTTGGTCCTGTTTTAGCGAGATGCGTTTGGAGCCCTGCAGAAGTTATAATTAAAATATATATTTCAATGAGTGAGTGTTTTTTTTAATAGCAAGTTGATTCTCAAAAGGGCATTTAGTTTAACTCATGGTATGAGTAAATCATAGTACAAATTAATTATAGTATGAAATCAATCGTAGTACAAAATTAATTATAGTATGAAATCAATCGTAGTACAAATTAATTATAGTATGAAATCAATCGTAGTACAAGTGAATCATAGTATGAATAAATCGTAGTACAAGTGAATCATCGTTCCGGTGGCCTAGTGGTTAGAGCGTCCGCCTCGGATGCGGGAGGTCGCGGGTTCGAACCCCGGCTGAGTCATATCAAAGGCTTATAAAAATGGTACTAACAGCTGCCTCGCTAGGCGCTCAGCATTAAGAGGTTAGTGTTAGGACTGGTCGGCCTGGTGTCAGGATAATGTGACTGGGTGGGACATCGTGCTACATGTCTGCAGCATGATGCCCCAGTGCTAGACATCATTATAAACTGCCACACTGCAGACATCGTAGCGATATGACCGAAAAATTGTTAAAGCTACGTTAAATTTTCAAATAACACACACACACACACACACACACACACACACACACACACGTGAATCATAGCATGAATAAATCGTAGTACAAGTGATTTATTGCTATGAATAAATCATAGTACAAGTGAATCATAGTATGAGTTAATCGTAGTACAAGAGAATCATTGTATGAGTAAATCGTATTACAAATTAATTATAGTATGAAATAAATCGTAGTACAAGTGAATCATAGTATGAACAAATCGTGGCACAAGTGAATCATGGTATGAATAAATCGTAGTACAAGTGAATCATAGTATTGGTTAATTATAGTACAAGTGAATCATAGTATGAATAAATTTTAGTACAAGTGAGTCATAGTATGAGTAAATCCTAGTACAAGTGAATCATAGAGATAGTAAATCCTAGCACAAATGAATCATAGTAAGAATAAATCGTATTACAAGTTAATCATAGTATGATTAAACCGTAGTGTGAGTAAATCATAGAGGAAACTCACAATACAAGTAAATAATAGTACAAGTAAATCATAGTGCGAGTAATCCATGTAATAAGTAACTCACTGTATGAGTAAATCATGGTACAAGTAAATCAAGGCAAGAGTAAGTCACTGTATGAGTAAATCATGGTGCAAGTAAATCACGCAAGAGTAAGTCACTGTATGAATAAATCATGGTGCAAATAAATCAAGGCAAGAGTAAATCACTATGAGTAAATCATGGTGCAAGTAAATCAAGGCAAGAGTAAGTCACTGTATGAATTTCATCGTATGAGCCAATCGTAGTACAATAATATCATAGTACGAGTAAATCATAGTACGAGTAAATCATACTACGAGTAAATCATACTACGATTAAATCATAATGCAAATAAGTCATAAAATGAGGTTCGAACCCCGGCCGAGTCATACCAAAGACTTTAAAAAATGGTACTAACAGCTGCCTCGCTTGACGTTCAGCATTAAGAGGTTAGTGTTAGGACTGGT
>JAECUM010053986.1:0-35031 GCA_016617855.1 Megalonaias nervosa
CCAACCAACAAACAACGACATCATCATTCAAAGGTGGCAATCCATACGAATCAAAATACTCCACACAGGTATCGTGGGGAAAGTAGACGGCTACCCAGTGGGTTCCTGGGAGATGACTTTCGTCCATGTTGATGACATAGGCTTGATGGTCTTTAGGTTTGTAATGATGAAGTTCATCTTTAGCGCACACGACAGGATTCCAAGAAGCGGTGTACGAACTGTTCTTCAAAAGGTAATAAAGTTCCCAGGTATCCATTTTCTTTGTTTCTTTTTTTCACAAGTAATGATAAGTCGTCAATTCAATCCTAACTTTTGCTTGAAAATCTCTGTCAGTTAAAGTCACTTCGCTTTGCCTCCGTATTCTGAGCCAAGAGAGCTTCGATGCGACGGATCTCCAGAGAGGTCAATGAAGGGGAGGAATGATGACGCATGTCTTTATGCCACTGATGCAACACTGCTTCTTCCGAGATGAGATCCCAAGTGTCATCCAGATACTCGTCCAATTTTTTTTCTTGGCTCATCATCAGACATTTATCGTGTTGAATTTGACTGGGATGATCGTTTTGACAACCATAGCAATGTTTCTTGGTCAACGCTGTAATTTTTTCTGCCAGGCATTTGGCAAAACAGGACACTAAATGTTGTTCTTGTTCTGAGCATCTGGATATTATCATGGCCTCTTCGTCTTTGTCTTCTTTGGTGCATGATTCTGCTTCCACGATACCCTGCCATTCTATTTCCAAAGAGGCTCCACCATTCAAAGAGGGATAAGAGTCTTCCATAGTTTCTAATGGTCTAGAATGACTTCGCTCAAACCGTTGACTTCTAGAGTGTTGTCGAATTCGGTATACAAGATGAGGTTAACCGTCTCGGATAGGGCTTCTGCAAACTGAAATTCCACACGCAGTTGACCAGATTTTATGGGGTGGAAATGTCCCTTGTCGCTGCCTTGGTCTGGAGTGAAATCAAAGGCCCACAAAGCGGAACCTCATGCGTAATCGTCGTACAAAATGCCGTGGTGGTATTGGTCCCTAACAGTCACGTGGCTTCATACAAGGACAAGCACGATCTCAAGTAATTCTAGGCAAAATTAGGCTCGAAGGGTCTGGTACACAAGGTCTTACCATCGCGACTGACTTCGATCTTGGACACTCTGTAGCGCTTAAACTCGAAAGTATTGTCGGTGATCGCTCCGTTGATGGCTTCGTTGCTGACGATACCAATGATTAAACGTTTGGGTAACTGTCCTTGGAACAGATGATCTTCGATCTTGGATCGGAATCCAACGGCAATGGTGAAGGTTTTCACTTCCACGAGTCGTATCGGACACTTGGCGGTCCTTCTGCTCAAAGTGTGGCTGATGTCGTTTCCCACTTTAGGTAACACTTTCACGCGTAGCACATAGAGTCTGGCTTCTTGGATGATGGTTTTGAACTCGTTGGCATGAGCCATCAAATGGAAAGTGATTCTGCTTCGATTCAGTCTCAAGCGGATATTCACTCCGTTGAGCAAATACTTTTCTAGCAACCACATGTCCAAATGCAAACGATCCATCAGTTTTAAACTATGTTGGTACTGGATTTTCTTTCGACGGTCGTTAAAGCATATTGTGAGGATAGTCATCTGCCGTCACGACTGTGTCGTTAAACTTGTCCTCGCCTGCTGTGTCAGGTTTCCCTACTACGCGAGCATCCAGATGAGTATTCTTGGCATCTTTTCCGTACGTCAAGTGATTTTCTGGGTAGGCTCGAGGGTAAGTATCCATGCTGCTGCTGACTAGATTGTTATTCAGGTGTAAATCAACTTCGCTGAACAAGAAATGCATGAACCTTTTAACGGAAGCTATTCTAACCTCGGCTCCAGAGGCGGTGTCGTCGGTTTTGATCACTTTGACTTTCAGGTACAAGTAACAGCTATTCAGATCGATGTAACCTTCGGGCTGTCCTTTGATTTCAAATTCGATAGCGGCTGAGGACGTCAAAGAGGAGATGGGATAAAATTCTATCCATTGGAATTCTTGCATCGTCATCATAGTGGGTGGCATGGTAAACAGATCCTATTCCGACTTGGAACATTAGCAAGACTCTCGGTTCATCATTTTTTCTCTGTTGTTTAATGATCAAACACGTCTAATTCTCTGATGATTCTTCTTTTCTATGTCTTTCTGGCTGTGTGTGTGTGAAGTTCTCTGGAGGGGTGTCTTCGTCGTCTCTTTCTGCCTTGTCCTTGCTGTGGCGTCAGGTAAGCAGACATGCCTGACTCGGCATCGTCCGGGGCATATATATGAGTTTCTCGTCGACGCAAAATGTCTTTTCCAGTTTGAAGCAAGACATCTTAATCTGCTCTCAAAAAGGCTTATTTGGGGTTTTGTTTGTCGATGATGACATTTTGAAGAAATTCTTCTCCTTGTGTCAAAGCAGCAATCCTAGCGTCATCATCGGTTTCAAAACGGGAGTCACCGAACGAAAAGCTGATTTTAGCATATCTCTTAAACGATGTCCTCGCTGTCGAACCACTCCTCTGTACATAGGATACATGACTGACAAGTCGTTAGAGAATCGTTTTCGAAAATGGAGTTTCAACGTGACTTTTCCTTTAGAAAATGGAATGTTTTGTCCCAGATCTCATTTTATAGCAATGTTGACAGCGTCGAAATACGACTTACTGACGGACAAATAATGAGGCTGTTAAAATTCGCGGTGAACGTGATAGGTGTTTCCACGTTCCTCGTCAATAGTCGTGGTAGAATCCACTTGAAAGGAATGACTCGCAGTAACGGTGCGGCTGTGTGTCCAACCACGTTGTACTCCACCACGTCGGAGTACATAAAGATCAAATTCAGTCCTTTGGTTCAATTCTACCGGCTGACGAAATAACTTTAAAAATCGGCCGTTGCTGAAAATGTTGATGTCAGGGGAAACTGACCATTAGATAAGGTGTTCTTCTCTCCACCCAACATGCCAAATAAACTGGGATTAAAAGTGATGGACAACGTTTGGGCATGAGTAAATTTCATCAGCAGGCGATGAGCCACTTGTTGGTACTCGATCGTGACAGGTTTGTTCTGTTTGGTCAGGGCTTTGCCAAACTGAGTGTCGAAACCAGTGGCAATCGTTTCCACCAAATGATGACCATTAAAATAATATCCTGCAGGAATTTTCATCTCATAGATGCTCAGGGGAGAATTGGTGTGGGATGGTGTTTTGGATTGGTAAAAACCAGGATCATTAGTATCCAAGTTTTCTTGTACTTGTATATTCCGGATTTCGACCCAAAACTTCGTTTCATTTTCGATGAAATTTATGATTTGAGCGGAATGAATCATTTCGACCAAAGCCACTTCCCAATGGGCTTCGGGATCCAATTGTATGGCCTAAGGTAATTTGGCCGTGAAACAGAACAAAGTATTGTGGGGAAACACATCCCATGGAACTGTCACTGGGTAAAGTTAAGTAAAATTGGTTATTCATAATTCAAGAATTCTGCTGTCCGAGGGGTCACTGGAGGTCAGAGGAGTGTCCAAAAGAGGGTTGTTGTTGTTGTGGTGGTGGTGACCGTTGGAAGGGTGACTGGTGTTGGTTGCAAAGCTCCCGTTGAAACCGTTAGAGTATTTTAGGGAAGGATTGCGTACAAAGTAACCGATGCAACTGCTCAGTAAAATGGTCCATAATTGTTTATCTCGTTGATGCAAACTCAAATTTGCGATGGAAGCACCGATGACAAAATTACACCACAAAGATTTGGCAGAAAAAGACTATTTGCTTTTATGGACACGTTCTCCACACCACACGTACAGGGGTTTCTTTTATAAAGAAGAACTCTGTGAAGGAGCGGCCAGTATTGTTGTTGAGACTGTGCTGAAGGGCATGATGGTCACTTCCTTTTATAGTCGATGACTTGCGAAGCGTCGATCCAAGAGTCAAAACTAGATTTTGAAGTCAAAGGAACGACCCAGGCAAATTTGGAAAAGACGTCAATGACACAAAACAAATATTTGTAGCCACGATTGTAGGTGGCCAAATGAGAGACGTCAGCTAAATCGGCTTGCTATTGATGATCGATGCCCTCCACTCGGGTGCGATTTCTGGAAATTTTCGTCGAATGGGTTTGTGTAAGGTGTACGTGACTTGTTCTTGTAACCATTGTTGCACTTGAGATAAATGGACACTTCTGAGTTGTGTTATGGCAGCACGATTCAATTTCTGAACTCCTCCGTAGCCCGCAGGATGGGCTGGATCGTAGTAAATGCTGGCTAACAAATTTTCCATTAAGACTCTCTCTTCAATAACATCATCCACTCTTCACGGATGCTACTCTGGCTGGGGTGAGGTGGTTTGGAAACGGCTTTACGTGTCCGACGTACCACGGGAGTACAAGTCGAGAGTACTGGTGGTGGTGGCCATGGGATGGCTTTTGCCTTCCTTTCTTTTTTCACCTCTGCTTTCCCTTCTTTCTTTTTCACTTCTGTCGAAGTAGGAGTGGACATCATCTTTTTAACCCAAGCTTTGAGTTCTTCTTGTTTGGGTGTGGGGGAAGTGGTCAACAAGAACGCTGCAATCATACTAGGGATGGGAGCAGCTGACGGTGTTTAAAAGATTAGGGGGCGGGGTACGTGGCAATGGACTTTTAATCAGGGTCTTCAAATCATTCAGAGTTGGTGGAGCTGTTTCGTCTAAGGCTTTCTGGTGAAAGAGTTGATGTCGTTGTAACACTTGACCGTACCGTTGCGATTTTTCCGTTTCTGACAAATCGATGAGATCCTTAAACGATTGCAATTTGTGATGTAACTGGGACACATCGGCCAAGTGAGGATTGGGAGGTAAATGCGGGATGCGTTGTTCTTGCCAACTATGGAATTCCATCCATCGTTTGTAAGGCACTAAAGTCAGTTTTCGTCCTTCGATCAGATTCCAAAGGTCACGTCTGATATCTTTTCACCCCAGAGGCGCCTTTTATCTTCTTGATCCTTTTTGATTCTGGACTCATTTGTGAAGCAGCTCCCGTCATGAATCCTGTAATCATTGGTCCCAATGTCGCTTTTAGTTCGGGTCCTAACAACAGGTGCACAAATCCTCCGCGTTGCACTAACATCTTTTTCTTTTGACAGATGGGTATTTTCTTTTTCACCATTGGCGAAGAACGTGTCGATCCATGGTTAAGCATTCTTTCTGATGTTGAGACAAAAGTATCGTTCCTTTCGAGATATTCAGGCAACATTCGCACACGGTGTCGATGACGTCTTTCGCGGCTGTCTGAATGAGTTGTTTTCGCATGGGTGGAAGGGCTTTGGACAGGACGGACAACACGTCCCAATGTTTGGCTAAACGAGGAGGCAGTCCTTTCCTTTACTTTCCTTTATGGGTAGAAAATGGATGGCTTTTGGGGGGTGACATCTTTGTTTGTCCCGAAGCACACAAAAATACACTGGTCGATGACTTGGCACACGTCCTTTTATCTTATTTTTTTTGGGGGGGGGGGGGAATTTTTGGAGTAGGTTGAAGGGTTTCTGACCAGTCTGTTTGACGACCTCTTTTACTATCAATCATATAATCCTCCCCTTTGGTTGCTCCTCTTTTTCTTTGGAAGATTGGGTCTTTCTTGGGTGAATGACGTTGTACTAGACGTTTTTCTCGGATGTGTGGTCAAACGACGAGACTGTCTTTTTCTTTTTCCTTTTGTGGACATGAGAACGGAGATGGTGGCGGTATGCACTTCTGATGGGTGACATCTTTTTTAGTTCAGGAGCACAAAACACTGATACTCACCATCTGGCACGGGTCTTTTTTTATAACGGAATGCGTCGCCACTGATTGTCGGTCCATCGTATCATTTTCGTGGCAGGCAACACTCCATGTAGAGGGGTTCGCAACGGAATAAATCGGGATAGTTCTTGCTTGGACAAATCCAGTAAACTCTGTAACATGCCGATCTATCCTAGAATTTGATTTTAGGGGAAGGTACTAAAGAGGAGGAGGGTGTCACCGCTAGAGGCAAAGTTCCCTGAGACACAGGTTTCCATTTTTTTTCATCAAATTAGGGAAGACGGATGTCAAATCGGTCTTGGCTGGCATCACTAGAAACGGTGAAGTGGAAGAACCTGAGGCTACTGGAGACGCGGTCACCGTCGCAGGTCGTGGCTTGTGGATATAAGGTTGCGTCCGGGCTGTAGTACCTCTCTTGCGAAAAGAAGCTGTTTTCTGGGGTCTTTTCTTCGGACTTTTCATATTATCAGGACTTATCTTTTTCTGGCGCTGTGACCTGGTCTTGACACTACTGCTCTTTTTCGTCTGCGCAAGTTTGGGTGGAGGAGTGGCTTTTTTTCTTGGGGAGTGACTTTTGGGTCATTAGGATCCCATTTTAAGAGGGAGCGAATGATGACACCTCCTAGAGAACCGCTAGGTTTCAAAATGATTTGCGTTTTGGTCTGAGTGTCGATGCGGGGATCTGCCAGTTGCGTCAAGGCTACTTTGTTTCTCTCAAAAAGGCGTTTGGTTTGATAAGGGATGTGAATGCTGCCTTGAAGTAATTGACGTGCTGTCACCGTAAACCATCGTAAGACTTCTCTGAGACTGGCTTCTAAGACACGAGTACGTATTTGTGGATTTTTTATGGCGATTGATGCCGTACAAGGCACGAATTAGTTTGACAGGAAGATGAGACTGAAGGGAAGTCATGTTGACGATGCGTGAGACAGACCAAAAGTGTCCGAAGTCTTTATAAATTTTTTAAGTCGACGGGGACGTGTACACCACAAGCCCTCCGTCTTGACACTGGTTGTGAAACAATGGGTACGAAATCGCAAATTATCAAATTATCGAGGATAGTAGGTTTCCTCAAAAGAAAAACTTTTCAAGTCACGTTCATCTTTCCAGTGAGAGTGTGACCAACAAACTATACACACATCTTCATAACCATCCGGAGTGGCTAAAATTTCACAAAGAAACTTTTCTTCAAACAGAGGTCGAAAAGTTTCGAGATGAAAGCGCAACGCTTTTAACAGAGTTTCTCGTGCGCATTAAAAGGAAACACCATCATGTTCTTGTGGTAAGTAATATTCGTAAAAAAAAACCACAAGGAATCGGCTGGTAAACGAAATCCCAGAAAGGAAGTCACAAAGATACACACCAGACGACGTCCCCAATTCAAAGGACACAGTTCTCGTATAAAGTGTTGGCAATCCTCTGCTGTCTGAATAGATTCATTGACTTTCTTCCACGGAATCTGCTCTATCACGACTGATAAAGGTTGTGGCATGGTAGCAAGTTTTTATACCCTCTTTTGTTGGAGGTAGTAAGTGTACTTTCTGCACAGAGCTGATCGTACTCCAATGGAGAATCTGAATTGTTTAGTCACTAACTTGCACACCCCGCACCGTACAGAAGTTTCCTCTTCCAAGATTAGATTGTGTTAAAGATTTTTGTAACCCTCTAACTCTTCGTCTGGAATTTATTGCAGTAAATCTATCTTGTAGTAAATAGAATCAGTAGCAAACCAATCCTTCTGGTCCTTGAGTAGTTTATCAATGTCTGACCACTGCAACGCTTTCATCAGAATCAGTCCTCTTACAGCATTCAGGTACCAGTGGTTCAAACATTGGTGACGTAACGGATGCAATTGTTCTTTGCGTTTCACTTGTATTTTGACGAAGTCTCGGTAAATGCGTTCTCTCAACTCCACAGGCAAACCACAAATGTTCTCTTGTAAAATATCCATCAAGAGATTATTGTGCTCGTCCCACTAAAGGTAGACCGTGACAGTGCGCAGACCATCGAGGGTGTTCCATGTAAGCCGAATCTTTCTGCTCCCACTCGTGAACTGACACACCGCAACTGAAACACTTGACTTTATCACCGTCGCCCAAGTAGATAAATCCAGCTCTGGCTAATTCTTCGGGGGTAGGTCCTCCCAGATATTTAGGCCTCTTTTCTTGGTAGATTTGGACTCGACTTTCAAAGTCGCTATATTCAGACAAACGCACAGGGAACGAATATTCTTCTTTCACAGGTACATTTCAATGAGAGTACGGTGAGCCGAAGTAGTTTGCTCAGGCATTAATGACATCCGTAGGGTGGTAACCGCATGGTTTCACGTTGAGGATCAAAACCAGTAAATAGTCCATGATAACGAGTGGTATTGCTTTCGCATCCGTTTCCATGGTAGGTGTAGTAGCAGCAGCAGTAGTAGTAGTAGTAGTAGTAGTAGTAGTAGTAGTAGTAGTAATCGCGAAATTCCCTTGATTTTGTGCTCAATCGCTTAGGTTACAGCATTGGGCATCCCTGCAATCGCAAGGCTTAGCGTCGCACCCGACATGAGAATCCCCGATCTTAAATTGTGTCTATTTGAACTTGATTTGTGCTTCTCTGCAAGAATTCATTTTTCTATCTTAACGATTGTAGTGAGAATGAACTATCGGTCTTTGACGTTTTCCCTTTTTATATGCTCGCCAATATCAGCGTGTCCGTACGGTAAAGTGAAGTGGTTGGGAAGCCATAGTCGCTTCTGGTACACGATTTGATACAGTTTTTACAAGGGTCGACTGGCGATTTGGTGTGTGGGTAAACGTACAATCTTGTGAGGTTCGTAGGTGGTCACTTGTTCCTCTCCAAATTGCAAGGCTTCTTTCAACAAGTCAAAGCTCACCAGTTCCCTGGTGCGATGACTTAGAGTCAATCCTGTCACTTTACACTCCGTGTGTATTTCTCCTCGTTGGTCCCGGTATTCGTAGCCGTAATGTTTTGGACCGCCGCCAGCAAAACTTAGAATCTTCTGGTCGGGGTGCTTGTCCGTCCAGTCTTCTAAACGGTCTCCTTCGATGTCAGGCTGATGGTGACCAAGACCATCGATGTAGATGTAGCTGTCCGTATCAAAATGCGTCACACGATCTCCTAACTGGTGTAAGGCTTCGTTCATTTTTAAGCGAGCATGGGCTGTCACGTAGGTTGAATGATGACATTTCCAAATTTGTCAGCCTATACAAGATCCCGTTCTTTTTGCAATTGACCAGGATCAGGTCTTAACGAAAGGACGTCCACGTGCTTCATGTTTTTGGTTTTGTCGTGAATCATCTGGAAGTAGCGGGAAGGTTCTGTCAAATACTCCGTCTAGGGTAAACACGGTTGTTGTGCCATATTTACCTGAACTGATGCCCTCCTGCTCAAAGTATTTATCTTTGAATTTCTTTTGGTCGTCAGGGGTTTGACACCAGGAAGGTCCACCAGCTTGTAACTTCCCACGATGAGTTTAAACTCGGGATCGGTTTTCAAACGGTCATCGTACTCGTGTTCCCACATTTCCACGACTTGGTGTCCTTGCTGTTCTAACTTTAAGCGATGCTGACAAGTGACATCGGATAAGGTTTGCACGGTACTTTCTAAAACCGGATATTGGCTGTCACGTTTAGGGTACCAGGTCGGATATCCGTGAAATAAGCAACCGTTAATCTCGTACACGCTCTTGGGGTTTTCTAGGTCTCAGCCACTCAATGAATAATTTCCAATAGTCTTTTCACCTCCTCAGTTTCTGGCATTTTGGATCCGTCTGTCTTCCTTGTCGCACAGGTAATGTAGCCAGCGTAGGGCTTTGACCGAGTATCGACGATTGACAAATTTGATTGTTTGAGGACGGATGACAGCCAATGTCGTCACGGGCGTAAATCGTTTGCGGTACACTAAGGAACACGCTTTGACAATGGTGCAAGCGTTTTTCAAAGGATCGATCACTTATGTGCTCCATGAATAATTCTCGAAATTTTCCACAGCATCGCCGTAAAGTGTCCACGTCCGATCGACAGTGCTTTAGCATTTGTTCCTGAAAGTAGAAGGGGTCCGAGGCTTGAGTTTGGTACCAAGAGTAGAAAGCTTCTCGTTTTTCGGTGCGCATGTTGTCGGGGTCGTAGTAGTGAGCATCAGGCAAATGTGGCAGGACAGCGTGTTGATTGGCTTCGGTACTGAAAAGGTGCGGAAATAGCATTTGGTCATTTCTGTCATTCCAAACGTTTTAGGCATTCGGTTCAATGGCATGGCTAAGTAACTCATCGAATCTTTAAACTGTACTTGTCCCACTTGCGTTGAAATGATTTTGGTTTCGTTCAAAGTCACTTTAGGATGTTCGGTACTTTGTTCCGTATAGTATTTGAGGAAAAAACTGTCCATCGTACCCCGAGAAATTGTGTGCCATCACCGTGGCATAACGATGACAATCTCCGTAACGTTCGATATCCTCTTGACTCCATGTCTCGTCGATGGGATCTAAGGTCCATTGAGCAAAATTGGTCAGCGTGTTAGGCCCTCGAAAGATTTTTCACGTCCTCCAGGAATCTTGCTACAGTGAGGGCAATGACTATAGATAGGCTCTTGGATGTGCTTCTCGCACGCTGGATAAGCCACGCAGAAATTAAGAATCTGAATGCCAGACTCATGCATGCATTCGAAATCGAAACAAATGAAATTCCCTTTCTTCTCCTGGTCATCTTCCTCCTCCTCCGTCTCCTGCTCCTGTTAGGTTGGTATTTTTGAATGTAGCATTTTTGTGTTCCAAGTCCACGATTTGGTGACAAATGTGCCATCGTTTCTTTCCTGGACAAAGGTGTGCCTTGGCATTATTGATAAGTATGACTTGTCCACAAGTAGGACACAATCTCAGAAGCTGACAGGCACTTTTCTGCTGTGAAACGTGTGTCTTCAGATGTTGTTGGTAACACGTAGGGCTGACAAATGTGCGCTGACAAGCCAGGCAATGCACTCGTTTTTGTCCTTCGTCAAGACTAGGTTTAGAGGTCAAACATCCTGGACATTTCGATGCGCAATGCTTGTGTTGCTCACGATTGTTATACCCATACCCATACTCGAACCGTTCCGGTGACCTAGTGGTTAGAGCGTCCACCTCGGATGCTGGAAGTCGTGGGTTCGATCCCTGGCCGAGTAATACCAAAGATTTAAAACAATGGTACTAACATCTGCCTCGCTTGGCGCTCAGCATTAAGAGGTTAGTGTTAGAACTGGTCGGCCTGGTGTCAGGATAATGTGACTTGGTGGGACATCATTCTACATGTCTGCGGCATGATGCCCCAGTGGTAGACATCACTATAAACTGCCACACTGCAGACATCTTAGCGATATGACTCGAAAATTGTTAAAGCTACGTTAAAAATCCAAATCACACACACACACACACACACACACACACACACACACACACACACACACACACACACACACACACTTTTTTCCGCCCGGTACCTTTGTGAAGAGAAACGTCAGCCATGTACATTGTCGCTTTTCTATCGGTGATGTGAAACTTGTCGTTGGACTGCTGAACGTGATGAATCTTGTCGATGATTTTGAAAGATATCAATTGCGCTGGCCTGATAAACTCGATCCAAACGGGTGACTTCAAACTGTCGTGATAAATGGAAAGTGTCAAGGTATCGTCTTTATTGGCTTGACATTGCCGTTTCAGTGTGGTTAACAAAGAATCCCACAAATCGGTGATGAACCCCTCTGTTTTCTACAGCGGTACGTCAGACTTTAAATCTTTAAAATTCACTGTGTACGTGTAGGCCGTGGTTCTAAATTTTCTAGAGGAGGGTTTATCCGTCTCTCGAATGTAGTGGTAGTTTTCAGGTCTTACTGGTGGTCGATTTTGGTTTGACGTACTCACTGGGCCTGGATTCTGGCTCACTCATGTCATCTTCAAAATCGCTGGCATGAATTTGAGCCAAGACTTCAGCTACTGTACGAGACGATAGGTCACGTTTCTGCCTCTTACTTTCTTCTCCTTTCTCCACGAAATGGTGCTATCGTTTCATCTTGATCGCAAAATGTCAAATGACTACATTTTAAACGCCATGACCCCTACAAATAACTGTAAGGCCAGTGTCTTCCCTGTATAAAGGGTCAGTGTCCCCCTCAAAGTATTCATGTCACTCTCAATCCTACCAGAAATACGGAGGAGCCAACACAGATCGAACTTCTGATCAAAGTTTTGCGAGGTGTCATACGAAGGTTTTCTTCAGAGACGCCGACGGACTACTTTCCCTCCTTTCGAGATAAATGTTGAGACACATGCTATATCTGTCAAACGAAAGAGCATTGATTTTCAGAATGTCCACAACGTCAAAGCAAGACAAGCGTTAAGAGGGGCAAAGATCAAGATACCTGTTATCATTGTCAATAGAGAGGACATTGGTCTTCAGACTGCCCTAAAGAAAGGCGAGAACCGATCCAAGAAACAAGATGAGCGGGAGGAGAGGGGATCAGAATAGAAAGATGAGGTAGCCTCCAGAAAGTAAGAACCCAGACCCGTCCAGAAAAGAAGACGAGAAGAAAGTGAGAAAGAAGAGGAGGAGAAGGGAAAATCTGTGACAGTGAAAGTAAAGAAATTCAAGAAAAGGAGAGAGTGAAAAGAAATGAAGTTAATGAACTTTTTAAAGTGATGTGTTGTGAAATTTGATTGTAATTTGTACTAGAGAATATACCAGAAAGAAACAAGCACTCACACACGTACATCATGAGAAAGAATTGATTCGACTTTTATTTGATTTTAGCAAACGTTGAGTAGTCTCTTTCCGAGAGAGGTGAGTGGCCCTGAAAAGGACCGTTGGGTGTTTGTTTATTTCACAAACAAACTTACGAACGGGAGGTAATGAGCTTTAACTGCCTTATCCCTTTGCCACGACCAAGGCCTACATTTTGACCTGCTACTGTCGATGATTTGGTAGAAATCACTAGTGTTGGTATCTCGGGCGTGGGGGGGGGGGGGGATTGAACGCGTTTGGAGTATTTCGCCCGGGAAGGTCTTTTTCTCTTGGGTCGTATTAAAGAAGTATGATACATTTGTTTCAGACTCCTTAACTCTGCCAAAATGTCTAAGAATACATTGACCGTTTGACTTTCACTGTCCTCCTTCTCTATTAGACCTTGTTTCTTCTCTGCTTCTTCTTCTTTCTGTCGTTTTCTTCTTACCTCCTCTTCTTCTCGCTGTTGCTGTTGAATGAGAAATCTTGTTCTGCTTCTTTCTGCTATTCCAAAAAGTTTTAAAATTCTTCTTTCTACCTCTGTTTAAAATCCTCGATGTACGGTAAGGAAGGAAAAAGCGGAGAAAGTGTTGGTACCGGAACAAATTCTTGTGATAAGAGAAAATCCGTTAAATCCCAATTACAATCGTTCTCTTCTGGAAGTAGTGCTGTGGTTGTTTTAGTAGCAGCCGCTATGCCATCACTCCTCGTCTCCACAGCCGGTGCACCCCAATTCATCGTCTTCGTAGTTTCCGTCAGGTTCTAACAATGTCACATCGATTCACTGCGCACAGACGCTAGCGCACCTATATAGGGAATGGGACGTCACATGCAGCTCTCTTCGGATTGGAAGACAGACTCCGCACTGTGACTGAACTTTGTTACGCATGTTAAGACTCGTGAAAGAAACTCAATACGTTTCGATCCGCTCTTCCACTATCAGTAACCGTGGTTCACCTCATTCCATTCATTTGTTCTCGTCACAAGATGTGGACTAACGTAGAATCGTCTACCCTCCTATCGTCGATGCTGTTCAGCCCGGACTATCCCATGTATGTCAAATCATCATGGGCTATCATCAAGATCACCGATGCGGCCCTTTGGAAACGAAGGATCTATATGGAGAGGCAGGGCTGTCAGACGAAGTTTGAGGACGGGAAGAAGATCCGTGCGATGCACTCTATGTTAACTGAATGATGTTAACAAAAAAAAAAAAAACAAAGGACCTTTTCAGGGCCACACATATGTCTGCAAAAGATGCCTATTGCCTAAAAATATTTTAGTCGGTTGTATACTTGTTTGTTTGATAGATTTATGTAGATAAATCTATATATGTCTATGTCTCTATACATGTCTCTATATCTATGTCTGTATTTGTCCCTTGTCCCTAGAGTAGCGCGTATTCAGGTCAGTCCCTTCCAACACTGTTCCTCACTGATCCGACCGATTGAGGTCAGCCACTTGCAACATTGTTTCTTTTGTTTCCCCAGTGTCTAGTATCGTGACGTCACTCCTCTCCAATTCCTCTTGTCCCTACATAGGCCCAAAATATTGTCACTAAACATTCCCTATGTTAAATTCCAACATTGCCCCCAAGTGGCCCACATTGTTAAAATCCCATATTGCCCTATAGTGCGGGGCTACATTTTTCCTTATATAAACTCATATTTCCCTATTGTGCCCCATTCTACAAATCACACACACACACACACACACACATATATATATATATATATATATATATATATATATATATAATACTATCATACAGGTTAGAGAAATTTTAATTCCTCCTCTACGGAGATTCGAACCCAGGTCCGCGGGTAAACAGCACCCATCGCCTTGCCTGCACACACCAGCGCATATTCCGTCACGACTAAGCACGCATCACAAAAAAATGATGCGACTGAATCGGTGTTATATGCACTCGTGCGTAGCAGGCACAATCGCATGACGACCAAGTAATTAATTCTCATTTAACTACACAGTCATTCCGGATTCCTATGAAAGAAATCAAGGTATATAGGATTAATTATAGAGAATTATAAATATACACCAAACAGAACGGAAAGTGCTATCCCTGGATTCTGTAGAAGAATGAGTACGAATACGAATTAAAAATTCTCTAACCTGTATGATAGTATATTTGTATTAAAATGTTAATTCTGCCTACTGTTATCAAGCATTCTTCTATAGGATCCAGGGATAGCTAAGCAGGATTACTACTGTAACCGCAAAAGTTCTTATCACTCCCATAGAAGTCAGAATAATCCTCTCTAGTCCGCCATTATTAATAACTATTCTAAAAAATATCATTTTATCACACCTGCGTCAAAGGCATCCGATTTCTTATAAATTTTCAGTGGTTCGCTTCAAAACCTTGACATTTACCGCTATTGACCTTGCGTTAGCCTTGCACCTTAGCTCTGACCGTTAATCGAGCGAGTTGAAATTAAAATCAGCTCATGGAATCACATTTATTTGCTCTAAGATGCCTTCAATGATGACGTTCCAGCTATGTATGTATGTATGTATGTATGTATGTATGTATTTATGTATGTATGTATGTATGTATGTATGTATGTATGTATGTATTTGTATGTATGTATGTATGTGTGTATTTATGTATGTATGTGCATGCATGTATGTATGTATGTATGTGTGTGTGTGTGTGGATGTTTTTGGGATCACACAAACTTGTCCGTAGGACGTTTCAAAATCTTTTGACTTATTTGTCGTGGAATGCAAATAACGTAAACTTGAAAATGAAAAAGGCATACAAACCTTCACAATGCATCAATGTAAGTACTGCCAAGAAGGTGATTTGAGAAGGTAGAAGAAAAAAAAAAGCTACCATAGGCGTTAATGACATGACAGCAAAGTAGAAAATAAAATATAAATGATAATTTCAGCTGTATTGCATTTTTGTACACGCAATGACAAATCCCTGAAGAGCTACTGTGACAACTACATCATAAATAATGCATTTACGTAAATTGCAATGTCGGGAATATTGCCTGTTTCTGACAGACCGTCTCGAGATAAGTTAATCGGAACTTCTCATGACTAGTCGCGTCTAATGAGTATTCGTCTATAAATATTTTGTTTCCATGTGTTTGCTATTTTATAAAGGTCTGGACGATTTATGGTCTATATAGTTTGTGTTCGTACGCTATTCGCATGGTACTCGTTACCGTCTCAACATGCTATCGATTAGGTATGCAATATATATAGCTGTAAAAACGCATAAACTAAACTACATGGGTAGGGTTATATTTTGGGGAGGGTTTTCAGAGAGTAATTATGTTATGAGAGAAACACACTTGTGTAAGTAGCGTCATATGTTGTATTTACTTAGCGTCATTTGCAAACAAAAATAGTTTAGTCCTGCTTGACCAGAGGTCAAGAATATCATAACTCAACTCTCGTATAGCTACTTATTGCACCATTCTGTACATAAATGTACATATACAACCACAAGGGTAAGCATCGTACCTACAGGCAACATCTTGTATCTTTGCCCCATAACTTGGACTATTGTTTATTATTGTGAATTCACTTACTATGTAGGAATAAAATTTCGTTTTCACCATGTAATGAATAAATTTAAGTCTCTAACTAATTAAATTTATTGATGTGCCTATGATGGGAACATGGGTTATGTTGTCTTTCACATAGGAATACTTGTTCTTTGGGTTTTAAAGTTCGTGGTTTCGTTTAACCACGAAATTCGTGAAAATTGTGACACCACTGCTAACAGTACGTGCACAGCGGTTAGTCTACGGCCATTGACCTCTCAACTAATATTTCAGCAGTTTTGTTAGGTTCTGGAAATGATCGGCATTCTTAACATTCTGAAACTGTCCTCTGGTTTGGGTTAATTTGGTTTCTTTTATACGTATCGCTTATCAATCCACGTCTTTGCTTGTAGATCTGTTTCCATGTAACGTATGAGCAGATAGTGCGAAGCATTTGGCATGCAATGCGGCTTTAAAAATGTCACCGTAGCTGCATCAGAATTAGACGACCAGTAACTAAGCATTGTTTTCATTTTGTTCCTGGTACAAGTTATGAACCACAGTGACCCAGTGATCAAATGTTCATATTCTGGAACTTAAAAATAAATTTCCATTTAAGGTATTTGTGTTTATTTTGATTTTCTGTTTCTTTTAATTTCAACTGTGTAGTCATTTATCTGTTATCAGAAATCTTTCGTGTGTACGATATGAAGTTAAGAATATTTTAATCGATATACCTGACCTTGTTCAAAGTACTATCAACAATTATCTCTCTCTCTCTCTCTCTCTCTCTCTCTCTCTCTCTCTCTCTCTCTCTCTCTCTCTCTCTCTCTCTCTCTCTCTCTCTCTCTCTCCGTTCTGAATCAATTTATATTCCGATCACGTCTACTGCTGCAAACACTGCCCCTGCCATTTCCACGTCTACTACTTAGCCAACCTTTGTTATTACGGTATGTATATGTCCACATATGCACCTATAGTAGTTGTAATTATACTAATAGACTGGATAAAAATAAAATGATAGTTTTTTATCATGGGCCTCACACATTTGTAAATCAATAAATGTATTGAACAAATCTTTCATAAATTCAAGTTCTAGTTAAGCCCATCAGCTACTCTAACATTACAGGACTTTAGTATTTGAAAAACATTAAACGTTTCTAGGCCAATCAGACTGGAGAAGGGGTTACCAAATGACCACTGCTAGATATTTAAAAGAATCAAATCTTTAAGGGCTCAGGGTACTAAGAGTATGGACAAATTTGAACCAGTCTAGAGATGGGTGAAGATAAAATGGAGTATATATCGGTTGGCTGGCCAGGATTGGTTGATAATGAAAGTGAGATTTTAGTTTAAAGATTTTTTGACAGCTCATCCTAGTTGTAGCTAAAAAAGAAGATACATTGTTTTATTAATGGAATTTCAGTCCTAATACACAGTGCTGAAATCAGTACTTGATTCTTTGTTGTGGGATTGAAAGCGAATGTTTCAAACGCACGTAGATCCAGAAAATGCGGCGGCTCAAATGGTTTTCTCTACACAGAAGCTGTCATCCAGGATGCATCTATACTGATAAATATAGGTTTGATCACGATCACTCAGAAATTTAAAGTTATTGAATTTTTAATATCATGTTGTTTGCATAGGTTTACTATGGGAACTGAATGAGTAGCGTGAGACCTGCATAGCGTGCATGTGTTAATCAGCAAGCCACTGTGGCGAACGGCTTAAGGTAACAGGATTTATTTCGAAAAGTGTGTTGTTCGAAACTCGGTAGAGCTGAAAACGTTTTAATAAAAACAGCTTGAAAACTGACTGTTACGTATATTTAATTTAATTGCTTGCGTGTTAGTTTTAAATTCTTTTTTATTTTATTTTTATTTCATTACATGTTATTGTAATGATAACTTTATTCATTGGATTTGACTTTTTTCTAGTAAATCAGTTCAGTTCTAGTAAATAATCACTATTGCTACATTGTATTTTTAGCTGACCTAGTTCCTGACCTTGGTTCAGAATTGGTAAACAATGAGTGAAAATTATTGGTCGTAATCAAGGTCATTCTTGGCTTGCGTCAGCTCTGTTGAAAACAACCTTTTCTCAAATTCATTTCCAGTGTGGGAATCATTGATTCTTAGTTAAGGCTGTACTAGCCTACGTGCTAATTTACATATTATTTTACTGCGTTGTTCGGACTAAGTGATCACGTGACCCATCAAGGGATCTAAACTGTGTTTTAGTTAAGGGTTAAAGCAGATATTTTATAGTGAAATAGTCAGTCGTAATTTTACACCTTCAGAGCTCAAAGTGTTGTTAATGTTGATATCAGTCTTATTTAAAATTCTTCTATTTTTTGGGGATTTAATAATTTATATTCCCTGGAAAATACCAGTACTCATAAAAAATTCTTGGACAAAGACATTTATTGGAAATTATTCGGAATTCTAAAGCTGGAATATTATTCTTGATTCATAAAATTCAACAATGAACTGTTGACACATCAACACAAAACAGGATATAGAGGAAGTCATCGCCTTCCATCCTGGAACTTTATCGGGATTCGAACTTTGATTCATTTAGAACTTTTTAGTGATAAGACTTATATTTTTAAATTCTATGATTAATTTTTGGATTAGATTCACAAACCGTAAGTCCTTTTTCATATTTATACCTTGTTTTCATGGGAAGTAAATTATATTGTTAAATTTTACAAAGCTTGTTGGCTTCACTCTTTTCTTTGTTACTTTTGTACGAGCCTACACGAACACTGACTATTAGAAAAATCAGTAAACCACAACGAGAAAGGTAATCGCGAATTTAGCCAAGCTACAAATAAAACACTGACGTATATCCATATTAAATCGGCCATAAAATGATGACTTGTTTGTGAACATAAACCGATGACGTATATGAACCAATATAGGCATATAAAGCAAATGAAGACTGGGAGTTTTTGTATTCAGAACCAGAGAGAAACAAATACCTCTTCAACACGCGTTCCACCTAACATAATTGATGACGAAGACTAAGCTTTACAGAATCATTCTTTCTTGTGATATCGCTTGATATATCTCAGTTCATGAACTGAAAGAATGTAAACATGTTGCAGATAAAATTGAATTGTTTTAAGTCAATGTTGCTGTTTGACTGGATTCAAATTACCCTTACCATGTATAGGCACTGAGCATTCAACCAGAAACCTACTAACCTGAAAGTAAATATGAATTCTATAAACATATTAACTGACTCTCGAACACTTTTATTTGCTAAATGCAAGTAGAAAATGCCACAACTAGCCATTACCAATCATAATGCCATATTACGCGAAATCTTCAGCTTACATTGTTTCTTGCATCTTTCAAGAAATCCTCACTTTCAAATTTATAGTGTCGTATTCAAAACAGTTAACTCCTTTATATGATAATTGCCTTTCAGTGTATTAAATTTGTATTCCTAAACTATCTATGTAGTGCCCGTGTAAACATGACTGATAAACTAACTTTCAGAAAATGCCAAACGTTATTATATTTTGTCCTCGTGTTCTTTTAAGGTATAAAAATAATGTGAAATTAGCTTTTCCTGTGCTAAGTGATTTAGCTTCTATGTCCTGTTTTCCCACACTTTTTTGTAATTCCGTGTTCTTTTCTCTCTAATAATTTCGTTTCCTCAGCTGTAATACCAATTTAATCTCGTTTTTTTTTTTTCTCACTCTCGTGCTGAACTTCCTCCATCGCAAGAGGAGGGGTCCACTTTTAACACAGCATTTATTTTAATGGCATAAATACTTTCAGTTTGTTCCCAGCTGTTAAATAATTCCTACTAGTCTTCGATATAACGAGTCAGTATTTTTCCAGTTCACCCATTTACTTTGAAAGATATTTTTAATTTTTGTATTTTGTATTTCTCACCTTGTTTGTTGTGTAAAGATAAATATTTCTCGTCCTAGATACCAGCTACGCCATCTCACTTCATATCTTCCATTTGGATCACCCCAATATACTTGCCTGATTTAAATTCGTTCCTAAGGTAAAGTTATGTAGGTGTTCCATTTCAAATCTAGTTTTGCATTTTGAAATTCTAAAGGTTTCACCAAAAGCAAATTTAGGTGTTCCAAATGTATTACATTACTTGTAATCGAAAAGGTTTATCCACATCGTTCATATGTTTTCCTCTTTGCATTCTTCGACTGGAGTCACTTCCATTGATCCATGTGATATTGTGCCATTAAATATATTTAGTAAAACGTCAATCATTTTGTTTGAAATACATTAATAGTCCAGCATATTTTTGTTCAATTAAACTTCTTTCACAAAAGATATTTTCAATCTGAATAAATTGACAAATATTTGATATTTTCCTTTTCCAGAAAATCTTTGCTTTTCCGTACAAAGCTGTTTTCCTCTATTATACTGTAGTTTCCTTCCTCCATGATATATTTTTTTACGTTCTTTCGCTCCGTAGAGAAAGAAACATGTAACACGGTGCAAGTACACATCATTTAGTAGCTGGAAACAAGTGATCAACGAAATCAAGACTTTGCTTTTCCTTAGAATGAGCCGAAACCTTTGAAGGTGTTCTTTGGAAGATAGTTAATAATCTACACTTTGTTTGCCAGAGAGATAAGTAAATCCCTCGTGATCTGTGGAGATGTTACACTGTTCAGCGTTATAATTACTGCACTAGATAAAAAGGAGTCTCAGGCAGAATTAAAGAAAGCAGAAAACATATGCAGTCTGCTTAGTCTGTTTCTTTCTAGCTGAACGGGCCTGGACGAATTCAACTAATCTGTTGTCTTTATTAACGCTGTTGTTTTGTTTCGAGTTGAACGAGCCTGGACCAGTTTAACATCTCTGCCGTCATTATTAACGTTTATGTTGATTTAGATACCACAGTCACGAGAATGTTTGCAAAGAAAGATGCAAAACATTAAACAAAGATTAATCTCTGGTCATGGCTGCAGAGTGGAAAGAGGCCGCATGAACAAATTCAACTGACTGGACTCGGCTATGCAGCTCACAGCAAGAGAAAATTAAAGCGGTGTTCGAATATACATGTCCCCCCGCGTAATTTTGAGGCCCGCCTTGAAATAAAATAAATTATTTTGTGAAACATTAAAAGCATTAATTTCTGAATTTATTTCCTCAAATTGCCATTTTTTTAAAAATAAAGTTTCATAATTTGGAACAATACATAAGGCATATTAAAATTGATATTTTGTCTCTACTTCATCCTACATTCATGGACATATAATAATGGACAAAAATGGATTTAAGAATTTTCTTTACCCCCAAATCATATAAACTCAAGGGCTCACTGGATAAACAGCTGCCTTTGATACATATTTTCCATCGTAAGCTGTTGTCCCTCCTTTTGACATTGAGTGGACTGATCCAATACAAAGATGGGACTCATGTCATCTTATTTTAAGACGTACTGTTGGACTTGCGGCCACGTGTTTGGCGTTAGTCTGTAAGAATATGTGGCTCTAGAACTAAGTCTTCATTTATGCATTATAGCCATGGTTGAATGCTGTATCCAGATCGGCTGCAATTAAAGTATTTAGTTTAGTAATTAAAATCTAAATCTAGGTTTGAATTCATGTTCTGGGATTGTTTTATAATTATTTTCCTTTTTGTGCATTTGTTTCCAGCTAAGTCCCTTCCGTCTTAAATTTTGAGGTCATTTTATTTATATTTTTAGCCTGACACTAGTGTGGAAGCTGCATCAAGATCAGTCTGAGACCGGTTATGGAAATTAACGAATATTGAAGTTTCTTTCCGGGCTAGCTATGATATATGATGGTGCATTGTTCAGTGTGTAACAATCGATAACGTAACAAGTCTAGGGATAGTTATTGATAACACTAAACTAATGGCCTTATATCGATAGGAAAATGTAGCTGGTGGATCGATCTCTTTCCCCGTACAAATACGTGTTTATTATATTACACACTCCAGATGAGTGAAGATTCGGTTCAATGCCAGCTTGATGTTAAGTAGTGCTCTTGACTAATGCTTGACTTTGTTTTAACCACAGTAAGCCAGTTTTCATATCAAATTACACACGTTATCTGTCATTAGTACGGTAGCTTTCGAGGAATATGTAAATATATACCGGAGATTGGTAATAGCCTCAGCAGCAGGGAGGAACAATGGTAATACAGAGAGGAGAGAGTGATTAACCTTCTAATGGTGCTCTCAGAGAATGCGTAAAGAAGAAATAAAATAAAGGAGAAAAAGAGAACCAGGGTCTAAAAATGTATCTCACGGAGTGCATCCAAAATTATTACCACATTCTCGCAAGAACGAAGTCAACTACTGTTTCACTATTGGTTCAAAACTATCTTTGCTAGCATCTCTTGTATCCTGAATCACGTATTGGATATGAAATTCTACTCTTTAAAACGTCAGTCCAGTCCATACGAGAATCTAAAACGTGCAGAACTATTCCCTTTTAGTCGCGTCTAACACTACTAGCAACAACTGATTGTATCGTCTGGTACACACTGCACGAGCGTGATATTAATATCAGCAATATCAGTCACATGCTGTGAAAATATAATAGACTAATCAATGAAAAGCATGTCGCTTTCATGACTTATAATGTCATTCTGAGAAAGATAAGGAATAAACATTACCTTCCAACTAGAAAGATAAGTATGTACCGTTAAGACCTGTGAAAATGATATAGCTTGCTACGTGTCTCAAATGAGGATCGAAATTCAGGAAAACTTTTCAAATTAAATGTAAAATGGCTTGATTTTTTAAAAATCACAATGGTAACAACAAAACAGGGAGCCGCAGTAGCTCAGTTAATGGAGCGCTGGATTCGTAATCCAGGGTCGCGTGTTCAATACCGGTCCAGGCCAAACTATTTTTGTACTGACGGTGATGTACTAGCAGTTAGGAAGATGGAGTGGGAAACAGTATCTCGTAACATCTATCTACCTGTATTGATGGAGTGAGAAACAGTATCTGATAGCACCTATCCACCTATGCTGATGGAGTAGGACACAGTATCTGGTAACACCTATCTACCTATATGGTTACGGGTAGGATTTGGAAAAGACTCTTTTTACATTTGAAGCTGAAAATCATATGTAAACTTAAGTACGTTCTTCTTCCATAAAGGAATAGGTTCTGCCAAGTTGGGTCAAGTATGCTAAACGTTTAAGCAATGGTAATTTGATTGGATTACATAAGTACTGGCGTTTGAGGTAACCTGTGGTCATTGATAAACACCATTCGCTGGAAATTACAGCACCAAAAATGGAACTCATGATCATGGGGATGCAAGGTGAGTATTCTCACCACTGCAACCTCCGATCTGAAATCTGTTCTTAATTCTTGCCATCGATACATACATATTCGATTTACTGACTTTGCTTGCCATCAATACGTACACATTCCATTACTGACTTTGCTTGCCATCGATACGTACACATTCGATTTACTGACTCTGTTGCCATCAGTACGTACACATTAGATTTACTGACTGCTTGCCATTTTGTTTCGGTACCGCTTAAACTGGTTTTATGTAGGAAATCACCCTAATACCATTTTATCTTTTGTTCTTCACCAGTACGATCACAGTATCTTGCAAAATCCTGAACAAAAGGGGCACTGCCCTCTTAGGACCTTTCTCTTTTTGCGGTTCATTGTGTTGCTTGAAGTGCTAAATCGTCCCAAATGTTTAAAGAACATAAAATTATAGCACTTTATCTTTCAGAAAGTATATTGTCAGAGGTGGAATGATGTGAGATCCCCACTCCTTATTGTTTTGGTTATCTTTACGTAGGAGATGATCGACCACGGTGTTTTTGCTCGGATCGAGTAAACAATCAAATCAAATCTGAAATTAATGGATGAACCGATAAAGCAAATTTGATCATATAATGGAGTGACTGATCGAACTCAAATTGCCGGCATGTCAGCATCACCTGGTTGCTTTAGGTCTTTTCCAAATCATTGCTGGTGATAGGTTAGCGTTGCCGTATTTCTTTTCTTTCTCTTTCTTCCTCTAGCCTCTTCGGTTCATCAACCGCCTTGTTTGTAGACTGCGCTCTTTTCCACTGTGCAGTACGAGTATGGAGCTATTTTTCGTTCAAATAAAATATAATCCCCAACCTAATTACGTATCAGATTTTTCTTTCTGCGATCGAACATTATTCCCACTCTTTTTACGTCAGGTCGTCTTATCGTAATTCAACAGAACTATGCCAAGAGGGCAGACAGATGTCTCAGCTACGAGGGAGTGGTTTACAACATCTGTTGAAGACCACTCATCACTCCATGCTGAAATAGCTGTCACATCCTAGGGCAACGGACCTAACCAGATTGGATGTCTCGAAGCCAAACGGACCGCTGGATGTGATGTGATGTCCATGTACAGTAGGAATTTCTCACTGGCATAAAGCTTAGCCAGCAGTTTTGTGGTTGTTTCCTGGCGACGGAGATGTGGAGGAGCAATGTTGCTGAGTACCGGCAGCCATGATATAGGAGTAGAACTAGTGTTCCAGAGATTATGTGCATTGTTGTGTTGAGCTGGACGTCGAATAGCTTGGTATGGGACGATAGAGCCTAGACAGGAGCGCAATACTCAGCTGTTGAATAACAGAGGGCCAGTGCTGATGTCTTGAGTGTTTGAGCACTAGAGCCCCAGGTTGAACCAGCCAGTTTGCGGATTAGGTTGTTTCGAGTGCTCAGTTTTGCTGCAGTTTTCTTCAGGTGGTTATGGAAAATCAATGATCTGTCAAGAGTCACACCAAGAGATGTTGGTGTCGGGTCGTGTTTTATGTGTTGCCCATTGAGGAGGATGCAAAGATCATTGTTTGCATTTGCATTGTTAAGCCGGAAGATGCTTGAGACTGTCTTTGTTGTGCTAAGCTGTAGGCGCCATTTCTTAAAGAAGTCCCTAATTTCCCCCACGTCTTTGTTCAGTACCGCCTCAAGCTCAGTAAAAGAGCGGCTTTGGGTCCCGAGAGCAATGTCGTCTGCATATATGAACTTGCGCGACTGTGTTTTAGGCAGTAATCGATATAAACATTAGACAGACTCTGCGAAAGAACAGACGTTTCCACGAACTGCAGCTCTCTAGAATGTGCACTCTAAAGTGCCGTTCGCGAAGGAATAGTTCAACAGTCTCAGCTATCCAGTGCGGCAATATTCTGGAAATTATAACAACAGCCCTGAAAATCATTAAAGACGTATAATTTACGTCTCACAATTCGTATCAGAAGCAATTATGAGCTTTTTAGGATACATGATTCATATAACATTCAAGACATATAAATTAATTATCGCAATGCTTATCAGAGTAATGGTTGAAATTCCGACACTACATAATTTCTATTACATTCAAAATACATAAATGTGCGATTATTTTCCGAACTTAAGGAAAATTGAAGTTTGCATTTCAAACGGATAAATTTAAGAAATAATTACAAACTTATATAAATCAAAATATTGGATGCAATTGAGACTAATCTTGTGTTTTATTTAAACTCGTTCTTACTATGCAGCTAATCTCTCTCTCTCTCTCTCTCTCTCTCTCTCTCTCTCTCTCTCTCTCTCTCTCTCTCTCTCTCTCTCATCGTGTCCTCAATTTTCGAAACAGGATCCTTGGACAATTAAACGAGAAACGGGTATTATCTCCCGGAGCAAAATTCTGGCTCCCCTCAGAAACTTAAACAGACTAATTTTGCGAGGGACATTACCTAAAACTTGTAATTCGTCTGGGAAACACACTCTTGTTTTTCTTAGCCAATCAGGATTAACTTTCTCTAGACGCCAACAATTTAACACTCCTATCAAAGTCAGAATAATTCTCTCTAGACCGGCTTTAATAAAAACTATTCTCGAAAACATTATTTTATGACTGCTGTTTCAAATCGACCAAGATTTCTCAAAACGCTGCTCTGGCTTGTCTTAGTTTTGTCATTTCCCGCTACATTACCTTACGTTAACATCTCTGTCTCACTGTTATCGAACGGACTCCAATTACAATTCACTCATGACACCAAATAAGATAGGATAACCATCACTAGCCTTCACGTTATTGCGAGCCTAGCCCATACGTCAATCCTAATGGTTACCTGTCACACTGACCATGAGTGAATGTACTGCGACATTATCTATACAATTTTGTATTATTACGTAGATACTGTTGCTATCAATGCTTGTTTCACTAGTGAAAACTCTGTCAAACTATTACAAGTGAAAATGTGCTTCTAAATATAAATCTTGTTTCGCACAATCGAGCCATGAGCGAATGCTGGTTGTCAGAGGCAAAACTATATAATTCGGTCATTTGAATTACTTTCCTAGTTCCATTACTGAAACCTGAGACAACTTACATACTAAGCATCCAAGTTGTGGCATTCAATCCATGTTCATTCTTCGCTTTAAGTTCAGAACAGCCTTTGCTTCTGGAACCATTTAATATCAGCATGGCATCAGAATTAATGGTTAATTAAGGCCAGTCACAGAACGGTTTCGGAAATCAGAGAATATTTTATAGTGTGCATAAGATGCCAATTTACTATTCAAAATTCATTTAATTTCCAGACTAGTTTTGGTTCTTCATCGCTCATTATTCAGTATGCAATAATCAATAATCTAATATTTGCATAATTGGTCTAGGATAACTTTTAGATAACAATGACATATGGTTCTTTTATGAAAAGCAACGAAGTACATGGAGCTGTGGACCAAATTATTTTCAAAGCAAAGACTCCTGTTATCGAACCTCGTACTCAACCCAATGTTGTAATTATTAGTGGTAACATTGCTTCTTCTGCTTCCGCTACTATGCTGAGATACACCCATTTTACTCTTGACACTAATGTCACCGCTACAGCAACCACTGCCTCTAATCATACTGTCATTATTATATTTCTAGCACTCTGTCTACAAGCACCACAATTTACGTCACAACTACTCGTAATGTGTCTGCTGTTGACGCCTTTTCTTCTCGTTTGACTTATTATTCATGTTATGTATATTTAATTTGCATCATTTGTTGCCTTTTCTTAATAATTATATCTTATACACATTTGTATTTTGTTCTTGACGTTGTCCACAATAAAGTTCGTTGTGTACATGATCAGCGACATTTATTTTGTAAACAACATAATATATAGGTAATAATTATCTATGAGTGATAATTAAATATTTAGATCCTTATTAATGTAAATATGTTTACCTGAATTTAAGTTAAAAAATACAGTCTTGATTCAGACCCTAGAAGCATCTAGAATGGGAGTTTCCATTAAGTGACACAGTATTTTCAAGAAATGGTAGGTACGACCTAGGTCAAATGGAGGGGTATATTGTTAGGTGTCTAGGGTTAATACGACCTAGGTCAAGTAGAGGGGTATATAATCTTGATTATCTAAATATTGCTATTCTTGCCTTAACATCTTGAACCAGAATGAGTCTCATTGTTGTGTTCAGTTTTTCTTTTGGTAGATTTATTTATTCAAATTGTTATTCACTGGAAACACAAAATACTCATCAAGAATATTCTTGGGCTGGAATTTTAATCTGGAATTAGAGTGAATTCAGACCAGAGCATTTTTGGATTATACTATTGTGATACATCAAAAGACTCGTAACACATCGCCACAATTCAGGTCACTACAGGCACATCAACATATTCAGTTTTATTTAACTTATTTGGAATACCATGGAATTCACTTGAAACTTTATACATCTGGATTTAGTATAGAACTTTTGCACTATTTGGGATTTAATTCACAATAATGTAAGTTCTTTTTAAATTTTCGCTTTGTATTCTTGAGAAATAAATTATTTGTTGAATTGTACAAAACTTGGTGGTTTTCGCACTTTTCTGTTACTTAGTTTAAGACCATAGTGTCGTAACACTCACGTATCATCTTCACCTACTGCACCTGACAACACCACGACTACTATTGCTGCTTCAATTATTATCACCAATTTCAGTTGTACTGCTGCTACCACTACTACTTCTACTGCTACTACTAGTACAAACATCTAAATTGTGCAAGCTTACAACAAATATCTATTGATGATGTGACCCTTTTAACTCTTTGTTTGGTATTTCTATTATCTTGGGAGCCGCGGTAGCTCTGTTCATAGAGCGTAGGACTATTAGTCCAAGGAACGCGGGTCCGATACCCAATCGGGCTTGTCTGGTAGGCTGCCTTGGTGTGTCTTTGTGAATGGCACTTATCTTCCCATTATTCGACATGATATAACCACAAATCTGCTCAATATGCATGATATAACTACAGCTGTGTTCAATATGCATGATATAACCACAACTGTACTCAATATGCATCATATAACCACAACTGTGCTTAATATGCATGACATAACAACTGTGCTCAATATACATCATATAAGCACAACTGTGTTCAATATGCATGATATAACCACAACTGTGCTCAATACGCATCATATAACCACAACTGTGCTCAATATGCATCATATAACCACAACTGTGTTCAATATGTATCATATAACCACAACTGTGTTCAATATGCATGATATAACCAAACCTTTGCTCAATATGCATGATATAACCACAACTGTGCTCAATATGCATCATATAACCACAACTGTGCTCAATATGCATGATATAACCACAACTGTGTTCAATATGCATGATATAACCACAACTGTGTTCAATATGCATGATATAACCACAAATGTGCTCAATGTGCATCATATAACCACAACTGTGTTCAATATGCATGATATAACCACAAATGTGCTCAATGTGCATCATATAACCACAACTGTGTTCAATATGAATGATATAACCACAACTGTGCTCTATCTGCATGATATTATCAAAGCTGTGCTCAACGTTCCGTTAAATATCAACCAACGACCACACGAAAATACGAATCGACATGTGCAAAACTTTAGCTTCAACATAAAATTCAGAAGTAACCTTAATATATTATTTCTAAGCACGTTATTAATGAACCAATGAAACCAACAATATCTGATTTTGCTTCGGATTAAACCTTCCCACTTATGAAGTGTAATGGTACAAAATTTTGTAGAGATTTCATATTATATTTTGTTGGGGTCAGTGTGACAGTTAAACATTAAGCTTGATGCATTGGCTAGATTCGCTATAGCTTAGCAACTTGTAATAATTAATCTGTTCTGGTTGAGGCATGAACTGAGTTTTAATTAGGGCCTGTTTGGTCAGCGGTTAGAGCCAGACAAGAGTGCAATGTTAACGCCAGTTCAAAGTGGTAAAGTGACAAGAACGGAGACAAACCAGAGAAGATTTTAGGAGGTTGAAGCACATTTGAAACAGTTGTCATAAAATTATGTTTTCCAGAATAGTTATTAATAAAGGCGGACTAAAAGGAATTATTTTGGCGGGTAAATTAGAAATTCTGATTGGCTAAGCTAAAAGAGAAGGTGTATTCTCAGACGGAATTCGGGGTTTCAGAATACTTCCCCTCGTACAATTAATCAGTTCAAGTTTTTCTGCCACGGGGGAGAGAGAAAGTCTGAGGGATGCCGAGAAAATTAATAAGTAATTTATGTCGTTAAACAAACTGTAGAAAGGACAAGGTGGTCTGGAACTTTCAGAGACTCGTATCCAGAGAAGGACAGAGTGAATTCTCTGACGATAAGTGCGCGAGAGCTCGGGAAAGCAGAAGGTTAGTCTCGGTTACAATCGATGTGTTCATTGTTGTACGTTTGTCATTATTTTTGAATTTATTAATTTAAATTCACAGTTAAAGTTTTACTTAAGTTCAGAATTAATAGGTGCATGTTGTATGATTTATGTTTGTAAGAATGTCATATAATATTTCGTTGTATGAATTAGTTAAGTTTTAAAGGTTTGGTATGTAATAGAAATCATGTGTCCCAAAGTTTTCATTTCATACATTTCTTCTGAATACGAATTGTGAGAATTTAATTTATTTGTCCTAAATTATTTGTATCATTTATGCTCAGGATTGATTTTCCTATGTCTGGAAATGTATGTCCAAGTATCCCTAATTAGGAAAGTAACGTACTTAGGACAAAGAGGGAAAGCCATTAATTATTGTATAATTAAGTTTTGAATTATTTACAACTGAATCGATAGCGTGAGGAATGTGTGACGACTGATAGGTCAGCTGCTAAATTTATGGCCACAGTGGAGCAGTGATAGCATAAGTGAAGGTTAATTATGTCATGACCTCAGTTAAGAATGCAGTAGCCGCTAACAAGACATTGATATATGACAATAGGTTGTTTTGTGTATTAATGCGAATGACCAAAGCTAGTTCTGTTGATTTCAATAGACGATATATGTCGAATAGAGTGGGAATATTTGTTGATCCCACTAGTATGAAAAACCTGACAGTATTTAGGTTGGGTGTATTATTTTTACTTGAACGGAAAACAAGATAGCTCCATACGGACTGCACAGGGGAAAGAATGTGCAGACTGCAATGGAGAGGTTGGTAAACCGAAGAGGCTAAAAAGGGGAGGGGGGAGGGCGGGGAGAAACGCAGACAGATCACCAGCAGCAATTGGGTAAGGACCGGAAACATCAGGTGATGCTCGCATACCCGTACTCTAAGTTCTGTTTGTCGCTCGATCATATGATGAACATTGTTCTATCAGTAACAGAACGGCTAATTGAATTTCGCATAATTTTGTAACTCTGTTTCAAAGAGAAAGCGAATCATTTACATGTCATGTTCGATTTCATTTTGTTCATGTAATTGATTAAATTGTTATATTTTACATACGGGGGCTCGCGTTATTCTGTTCTATATCTCTTCGCAGGTCTATGTTATTTCATCCATTCATATTTTATGTTATTAATCATGATCCGGGCAATAACACTGTGGTCGATCATCTCCCAGATACCGATAACCAAAGCCTATAAGGAGTGGGGAAGATCTCTCATATCTTCACCTCCCCATGACATGCAGAAAGTAACAGTATGTCATAGATACTAATATTTTAAAAATAAAACCTTTATACATCTGATAGTACCACATCAAAAGTGTGATAACCACTTTTAACCATTGCATACACCTTGAGTTATCGCACAAGCTAGAAAAGACAAGCTTAGTATCATCACTTGCTTGATGTTAGAGAGTTAGCTTAGCTGAATTAAGCCCATACACCAGGTGGCATAAAAATCCAATGAGACTGTTGTCTGTAATTGAAATAAAGATTAAGTATGATATGTAATTCTGAATAAAGAGAAGAGCAATAAAGTCTGGTTAGATACTGGCGACGTAAAGGGCAATAATATGATCATCTCGGAGGGGATATGATAAAGAGAGAAGCATTAACATCATGTGTCCAAAGAGGAAACGATAAAGAAAACGAATTACCATCACCAGTTTCGAGGGAAATTGATACAGAGATGGATAATAACATCATCTACCAAAGTGGAAATGATAACGGAAAGGGCAATAAACGATCAAGCCAATTGCGATAACATCAGCCAAGAGAGAAATGATAAAGAGAAAGGACAATTATTTCATTAGTCAATGGTCAATTAAATATATTAGTAATGCTCTCTCTCTTTCTCTCGATTGATCGATCGAATATTCATACAAATATCTGATTCCAATTATAGGCGATACACACATCAACACACTGGTAAATAAAATACAGAAATTACCAAACTAGCTTTGCTTCGTGGTGTGTAGAACTAAAAATGCTTTGCGACTCTCTCTCTCTCTCTCTCTCTCTCTCTCTCTCTCTATATATATATATATATATATATATATATATATATATATATATATATATATATATATATATATATATGAAGTTATAGCCAAGGCCAAACACAAATGTTCCTGAAGGCATTTTGCATTTGTGCGCTTTGGCCATAATTTCAAACGTTCGGAGTCATTCTAATGACAAACTTTCTTTCTACATGCTGGCACCACCTGACTGATATTGTATGTGACGCTTTTAGAAGCGGATAAATCCTCTTGTTTCTTGGAATCTTATATACGCGTAAATCACTGACTGTTTTGTTTGCCCTGGGTTTGATTTTAAGGACAGGTTTCAGAGTGGATTAGTATATCAGAAGTCACTCGACACGATACTAAATGGGGTTGTTACAGCATGCAAGTTTGATGTAATTTAAACAATGATAGCAGAAGAGTACCGATTAAATAAAGGGCCGCAGTGGACAAAAGCTGGTATAGTGAGATAGATGCGGTTAAAATTTCATTGTCATATGGCGAGAATTCCAATTTAACATGTTGAGTCAAATGGTTGGTGTTGAAAGTTGTATTTCATGTTGAATTACATAGCTCCATTTACTGTGTCGAGGTTTTAGATTTTATTTGTTAAATTATACAGCGGTTGTTTAAATTTTAATTTTGTATTCGAGAAATCCAGTTTCACACCTTGAGTCAAATTGTTTTCGGTGAAAGTGTCATTCATATGTCATGTTTTTTAATTGTATATGTTGAATTGCACAGCGGCTTTTGAAAATTTCATTTTGTGTGTCGAGCTGTCAGATTTAGAATTTTGAATTACACATCGGAGGTAGAAATTTTAATGTTGTATTTTTAATTACACATCGGAGCTTGAAATTTCAATGTTGAATGTTTAGAATTCCAATTTCACTAGTTGAATCAAATTGTTTGTGTTGAAAGTAACATTTCATAGACGAGGATTTCTGTTGAATTACATAGCTGTGGGTGAAGGTTCGATTTCTCTATGTCGAGGAATTGCTATAAGTATTGTAAGCATCGCTTAATGTGTACACCTGTATTTTCGCGCACCTTTTTAAATTCTGTTTCTTGTTGATTACATTCTTACTAAATCTGATCTATGACTGACTCCCCAAAATGCCTACCTAAATAAGGTCTCCACTGACGTTTATTATTTGCATTTTGTTTTAAATTTCGTACCTGAACTCTTTATAGTGAGAGCCTATTATCAAGATTTTTGTTTTGGTTAATTCTTTTCACATTGTTAGTCCCAGAGCGCTACGACTTTGTAAGCATATGCATCGAGGTAAGTACCACAAATATCAATTTCAAGTAGGTCATTGTTTCTTATTTTTACCCTTCAGTATTTCACTCAATTTTTAATTTCGGATCCATGTTAATGGGAAGAGAGACACAGCAGTCACTGTTCCGACTGCGTCATCTGCGTTGTCAACAGTCAAGGTTTTTTGTTACAATGTTTAATCTGTGTACATTTCCTTTCTGGAATCTCATCCTACTTGGCCTAAAAAAGTATGACCCTAAAACAATTCATTCTACAACGTGCTTACTATCCCATTTAACTTTAGTTCAAGTTCACATAACAATTACGTTAAAGATTTGGTTGGTTTTTCATTTACTAATATTGCCTAAATTCCTTAATAGAGCCTCATCAAACCTGGCATTCGTCGTTATAAAACTAAGACAATTCTGTGACATGCTTGATCACCCCTGTTACTTTGGTGACAAAGTCACAGTCATATAAAGCATAAATGAAGGTCTTGGTTAAAGTGTTTTAATTTGCTTATATTTCCTCAACTCCCTGATACATTTTTTTCATTCATGGAATGAGTCATAACGAAGCTAAGAATTCATTTGTTGACATATACACGTGACCTTTGACATTATGGTCATGGTCACAGTCATATAAAATTTGCTTTAAGGATTTTTTTAAAGATTTTTCAGGTTTGCTTATATTTTCTGAACCACTGGTTGAGTTTCCGTCATACTTGGGGTGGATCATTACAAATCCAAAATCCGTTCTGCGAAACCCACTCTCGCCCATTTGATATTTGGGTCACAGTCACATAGAAAATTTGCATTGTGGGTTTTAGTTAAAGTGTTTCATTTGTATTCAACTTTGTTCATACATTGGATGAATGATGTCAATCCTTGATGATACTGGAACATGCTCTCTACACCTTTCGGGATTGGGGTCAAGATCACGCGTTTTATGTCAATGTGTTGATTGTGGTCCTGGCTTATTGTGTTCAGGTTATCAATGATTATATGCATCATAAGCATCCCTACATGGTGTTGAGATCTGTCTTGTTGTGTGCAAGGCTGTGGCAAAATTGTGGCAAATAAATCCCTGCACTTGAATTGTGCGCAACAATGCAGAAGATTGTGCCATGAGCGGCACATATCTGTTTTATTTGAATAACGTCCACTCCACCACCTGAGCCCAGTCATATTAGAATGCCTCCACTGCAGGCTATTCTTTTTCCTCTCTTCCTCCCTCGGGCCGCTTTTCGCATTGTGCTATGCGTATTTTCCAAACAATTTACCCTTTATTTAGTTGCAAAATGAGCCTTTCACCAGCGAAAAAAAGAAAAACAGCTCGAAGCAATCAGAACTTTTCCTATAGCAAGCATTCTTGCTAAAAGTAGGCAATGGAACCGCCTAAAATACAAACGCTCACCGAAATTAGATATTTGGATCCGCTCCTGCAGTTCGTGATAAAACGAGACGCCATTTTGATCATGAGATACGCGTTTAAAGTGACCTTTGTGGAGGATAATTACCTTGTCCTTATTTGATCACACAAGCCTTTTCTTGCTAGGAGTGTGCGACAGGGTAAAACTGGTTGTCACAGGCATGCCAGAAAATTACCTGGATCCCGTTTTACAACTGTATGCTACAATCATTGTACAACCATGGAACCCTTTAATTTGAATGGAATACAAACAGAATTTATTTAATATATTATTTAGATATAAACCAACTTTCGTTTCGAAAATCAATTCTGCAGGGGAGGAAAAAGAAAATACTCTGTTAGTTTGCAAATTTAAACATTATGGAACCGAATAGAATACTTTATTTTTTGCTTAAATACTTAATGGCAGTGATTAATGGTACTGAAATCTTACAAAAAATTTGTGTTCTGATTATAAACAATATTTGGAATATCGTAATTTCTAAACTACACACAATTCTTTCTTATCTTCATATTTATGGACAGAAAAAAAATAAAGTGTCCTTAAACAATATATTATGGTTGAGAGACAATATCAACACACACAACA